>CAUYRH010102742.1:0-22922 GCA_963574655.1 Perodicticus potto | reverse complement strand
GATTTCAAGTGGGGAGAGAGATGCTCTCTCCGTTCCTCTCCCGGTCTTTCCCCGTCTCCACTGAGGAAAATTTTTAACTTAATAATACAATTTAACAGTTTAACAATTTAACATTTAAAGATACATGATTCAAATGATTTTTCCTGATATTTTCAAAATCTCATACAGGTATAATTTTCCTTTTTTCTGGGAGACTTTATTTATCTTGGTGATTGACGTGGCTGCCACTCTGTCATGCTGAAAAATGGTATCTTTGATCTAGGCATGCTTGTTATTTATTTAACATTATAAATTCACCCTTTATTTTCTGAAATTTCAAAGAGTATATATTTGTATTTTGTATATTATTATTCATGTTTGGGTGAGGCAATATTCTATAGTTTTGGTTCATCAGAAAGATAGATTTTCTTTTTTATTGAAACCTTGTGTGTTCGTCAATTTTTTTCTAGAGGTATGTTTAATAGTTCATTAAATGGCAATAATTTATATGTATTTTAATTAGGACCTAAATCTGCCAGATGGTTTATTTGCACAGTGGACTTCATCTATTAGAATCTTGTTCATAAATTCTGTCATTTTAAATCGTGTCATGGATTACTTTCATGCAAGTTTTCCAGGGTTTTTGTTTTTTTTCAGAGAATCGGTTACTTTCATGGTCCTAATTCTTTCTGAGCTGGTTCTTCTATGCGTTCATTAGTGTTTTCCTGAATAGCGTTGCAGAGTAAAGCCAAAGGGTCCTGTAAAAACGCTCAAAGGTTGCTGTGTAACCTTTGAGTTAAGTTTTATCTTACTTATACTACAATAATTAGCCAGGACTTCAAGAAATCAGAGATATAAGTGATGCAACTTAGATTTTCAAAAAAAGCAAGATCTCATTTTAATAAAACAGCTCTGCATAACTAATGTTAAACACTTTATAAAAATATGTTGTTTTCTGAGACATGTATCTTGATATACAATCAGCCAATGATAACGTTCCTGACATCTGTTAATTAAAACTCTTAAAACCTGGAATTATTCTTAGGTAAAATGAATGTTCAGAGCTTTTTAATTGAAAATTCTGTTTCATGATATTAACATATTGTAAGTCAGCATTGTCAGTGAAATCAAGATGTATTTTAGGAAAAAATGCTGGTTTTCTGGTTACAAACAAATGGCAAATAAGTTTATTGTGTTGAAGTATGGTTTTATTAGAATCATAAGAAACTGAGCTCCAAAAATTAATGCATATAATGCTATGTCATCTGAAATGTGGCATCAAGTAAGGAATGTATAATTTGTCAGTGCATAGCCCAAAAAGTATTTCCCAAATTAATGTATTTTAAGACAGATAATTTTCATGTATATATAGAGAAGTTTTGGTGAATGCATAGAATATTTACCTACAAAAGGCTTACAGACATAGGCTTAAAGAGATAAGGAACAGAAAACTGTTGTGCTAATCCCTCAGTTTACTTAGACATGTTATAGAATATGTACTTCATTTGATAAAACAATAGTCCACTTCAATATTTTATGGATTCGCACAAGTAAATACCACATGACAACATTTTTAATAAGTTTCTTCAAAAATGTTTATCTTCAATTTTTAGCACAGTTTTAAATTCAAAGTTTAAAAATGCTTAATAATAATTTGGAGAATTTTTTTTTTTATAACTTCCAGAACTATTAAAGGTTTTCTCTGAACTATGGACCCTCAAACTTGCCTGTCAATTTACTATTATATCTTCTTCAAGTTTGATTTGTGTACCATCTGGTTGGAGGCAATCATTTATTTTAAGCACAATTTTACAGACTCGAGTATTTGGTAAAAAAGACTTAGAAAATTTTTCTAGGTTACTGACTGAACATTTCCAACACTCTTATACAAGATTGGCAGAAAAGAGTTAGGCCAAGCTCTTTCACTAAAAATTGTACTCTGGTTCTATGTGTGGAAAAATTTTTAGGATGAAGGTATACTGTTTTGCTCTTTTTGTTTCTTCTTTGGATACTGTCTTTAGGCGAAGTAATGAGTTATGGATGAGAAAGATATTACAAATGTTTAACCACCAGTTAAAACTGACACTGATTGTAAATCCTGAATGTCTATGATTATCAGCTGAGTAACAGCGATAACTACCTAAAATAAATTCATGAGTTCATACATCCCTCTAAATATAACCCTAAAAACTTATATCCTTAAAACACCAAATTTTTTATGTTCTTATTTTATTTTACTTTACTTTTTTGTTTTTTCCCAATTTTTTTTATTTGTATATATACCAATTCCCAAAGGTAGAAATCATAGATTTCTAACCTACTCTATCTCCTCCTCTTAAACTTGTATATTAATAACTCGATAGCACTTTCGCCTTATCTATTTATATGGCTCTCTTCACTTTTGTTTTTTAAAAAAGAATAGACACAAGCTGTGGTCATTTTGATTATTTCATTAATAATATGTAGCCTTAGCTGGAATAGTTTCTAAAAATGAATTTCAGATTAGAAATTTATAATCGCAGTATAGTTCAGGGAAATGACTTCTAATATTATAATTTCTTTTGAAAATTATTTGTTAAGATCATATTTTTATTGATTGGTGAAAATTTTAAGAAAACTTTATTAAGGACATTTCAATTTTTTAATATTCCAACAGACAGGAAATTATAGAAATTGTGTAACAGATACCCAGGCGAACAACACTAAGAAGAAAGAGAGGGGATGTTTGGCTCTATTTACTCAGATCTTTCTTTAAAAAAAAAAAAATGAAATTCAACACATACAGTTAAGGCTTATCTCCTCAATCTTTGCTTCTCTCTTTGTAGAGGAAGCACTCTTTCAAATTTCAAATAAATCAATTCTATTCATAATTGAATACTTTACTAGATATATAAATAGAAATTAATAACATGTTTTACAGTTTTACATTTGAAAATTTAACATATATGATATCATGTATCAGGTATGATTTTGAAGCTTGCTGCTGACATCCACAAAATGATTAAAGTCAGTATAACATTCTTGGTCTTGATTTTTAAGAAAAATACCTTTAATATTTTAAAAGCATATTTTAATAATTATGGCTTGATATTTAACAAAAATTGCCTTTAATATTTTTAAAGCGTATTTTAATCATTACACTTTGTCAGTTTAAGACTATTTTTTTTTCTAGCCTATGTCACCTTTGGCATATACAGCATATTATAATACCGAGTTCTATTACTCATTGCTTCCTGTACCTACTTTATACCCCGGCTTCTCCACTGTAGCTGAAGTGACCCACTGCTCTTCCACAGGAAAAACATCCTCAGAGGCAGAATTGTGTAGAGTTTTCTCATCCCCACCATCCATCCCATGGGCACTTTTTATACCTACATCTCTTTCTTGCCTTTCTACACTAGATTACTACAAATTTGAACTTAAAAAGCCTACTGCTGTCTCAAAGTGATATTTTACTGTATCAAATAGATACTTTCCTTTGCAAAAGACACTCCCCCAAATTAATTTTTTTGGCATTTCCTTTGGTCAAGAGGGGTGGATTTATGAATTCCACATTCACTAGGGTTTCGGCCTTCAAGGATCCTGCCTGGTCTCTGGTGTCTCAGCTCCAGTTCCCCTTACATAGGCCTCTGTGCTCTTTGCCTCAGTGGACTCAAGAGGGAACTCAGCTGTCTGTCTGGGATCCATGACGCACTGAGATTGCTATACTTTCACACTGAAGTGTTAGCAGCCTTTCATATTTATCTTCAAAAAATGACCTTTTGTGTTTCTTCTGGCTTTATACCTCTTATAAGGAACAACAACAACAAAAGAAAACAATTATGATGTCTATCTGGTAATGTCTAGATGTGAGATAATTTTAGCACTTCCTAGTTCATGTTTTATCATGAGATATTCTGGTTTTTCTAAGACTGAGTTGGGCAGTTTGATAGTCCAGTTGAATAATTTCCCCAGATGAATACTGCTGAGGCTTTGTTATAAGTGTACAATATCTACATTATGTGCCAACGTGTTTGTGTTTCACACATTTTAAATTACATTAGTGAGGAAAACCTTATCGCTGTTCTAACTAGAGAGCTTTATATCAAGAACGACATGTATCATATTCAAATCTGTGAGTTCTAACAGGCTGCGTCCGATGATATTAGTTTTATACCAAGCTAGAGTACGTACGAAATACAAATGCCTAATGAAGTATGACTGCATTTAACTTAAAAATAGAAATATTGAATCCAGGTGTCTTAGGAAACACTGACTAGAGCTCATTACCTTTCTTTAGAAGTTCTACAGGGAACAGTAATTTATAAAGGCTTCCTGGAGAATATGTAGTTTATATCTACAGATAGCTTGTCCAAAACATGTTCTGACATTAAGTAATAAAGAAAAGAGTGAAGTATAAATCATGAAGTTTTGACCAACTTAGTTCCATTATTTAATTTTGACTATCTGGGGGATCACCGTTAACATTTCCTTTGTAAGGTAATTTGACTGTTTGATAAAATGTATTACTGAAAAATGTAAAAAAAAATTCTTATTTTATTTGCTTGCGTTTTATATTTTTCTTTTGTGTCGCATATGATAAAGATCACAGCATTAAATAATTAGAAAAAAAATCCGATAATTCCTATGCCTGAGGCTGTAGTTGGATATTTCTTATCTAAATTTCTCCCGTCTTAACTTGGATCAAAATTAAAATTTGAATCTCTTCCTATTGAATGCTTTCTTACACAACTAAGAATAAGTAGAGGCAAATATATTATTACAGAAATTATTCAAGTTTTTAAAAGCAAATCTTTTGTCATTTTCTAGATACTTTTCTTCATAGAGATTGTTTTTATTCTTAATTTTTTTCCTTGTTGGAAAATTTATAAGAAATAATAGGCAAGAAAAATATTCTAGAGAATAATATAGAATTTTTATTTGATAATGTACATAGTTTGGGTTGGATACTAAGTAACTATTTAGATGGATGTTAGTGTTGGAATAGATTAGCTATATTAAACCATGTGGATTACCATATTTGAGGATAGCATAAAAATCACATTATAATTATTTTCTTAGAAGGGCATTTGAAATTCAGTAGCATTGCTATAAATTGTTAAAATGTTATTGTACATAAACATACCTCTGTACCAAAATTTAAATTAATAGCTTTCCAGATGGGATCATAATTAAAGTAAGTTAATTTGAAATAAAGTTCAAAATACTCCATTTAGTTCAATGCTGAACACTTATGACTAAAAAAATAGTTGGGCCATGAATAGAAATGGCTCAGTTAATGATAAAGGAGATAAAATAATTAATTAATACTTTTCCTACATAGAAGACATCAAAATGTATTCATTGTGTCTAAGCGTGTGGAGTTTGTGTGTGTGTGTACACAGTATCAAAAGCCAAAAACTAACAGAATTAATTGTATTTCATTCACTCATGTCTAGACCCAATATCATATCTCATGTTCAAAATACATTCATCTGAATATATAAATAATTTTACATATGGTAGGTATTTTCTACAATATTAGGTATAGAAAGCCGTACAAGCTTTCAAATTTGAGCTAAATCACATTAAATTCAGAGATTCTTTTGTGTGGTAAGCAAATTTTAAGAACTGACAAAAAATAGAACTTGTATAATAAATAAAGGGCATTTATATATTGCAATGTATTCTCTAATCTTAAATCAGATACAAGGATTATTGTAAAAAAGACTATACAGAGATTTAATATGTATGTGACCTTCTATATGTTACTGAAAGTGGCATTATTAAATTCTTTGAATAATTCACATCTTCAGATATAAGAATGAAAATAATGTTGGGATGGAAACAAATAGACATATTTTACCCAATTTTCAAACAACAGATGTTGTTTTATTTATTCTTTATTCCATCTCCACAGAAGAATAAGAAGCTTGCTGCTATCCCCATTTATCTGATGAGTTTAATTTTACTGCTTTTCTATTCTTATTACTGTGCGATGTCCCTTGGGAGTTACCTCATTTGGTACTAAAATGGATTCATTTGAATTTACGATGTTCTATCCCCAGGAATCATCATTTTCGTAGGAGGAATTTGCAACAAACACACACCCACCTCTCGGTGTTCTTTGTTTCACTGAAATCGAGACGATCCATACTTGGCATTCACAGCCTCTCCCTAGACTGTACAAGGCTCCATCCTACTCCCACCAATTATATAATACACAATTAATTGAAAGGAAAATATGATTAGGGAGTCATTTTCATTCTATTAATTTCCAATTTCCTTTGTGAGCAAATCGTATTATTTTATATCCCTTTAGAGACTCATTTCTGGGTTGAGGAGGGGAAAAACAATAGTTTGCAGCACTTTCGGAAAGCATTCCCCAAAACAGAGAGAAAAAGAAATGAATTGTTCACTGAAAGAAGTTGTAGAAACGATTCTTTTTATGAGGCTTATCTTTCACAGGGAAAGGAAAGATTTTTCTAAAGGCGGCATCACCCCTAACTCCCGTCCTAGAACACCAAAGCCTAGCTCGTCTAACAGCTTGGACTCTTACTGGGATCTTGAGCTGCAAGTGGGCCTGGAAACCAGATGACATTTCCACAGGGTGGCTACTGGATAACAGAGAAAGCACGTGTGTTATCCAAGCAGCAGGGCTCTTCACAACTTGATTAACTCTGTGTCATACATCAAGTCAGTGTCCAAATATCCTTTCCACCGAGATGTCTCTCCTGACCCTTAGGCTGGGTTAGAGCTTCTGTGCTGTGCATCTGTATTATACCGAAATTACCTTGTCATAACATTTCTAACAGTAAATTATAAGGTCTCATTTATCAACAATTCATTAGATTCTAAACATCATGAAAGGCCAATCTTTTACTACTAATTAAAACTAAGCATAGACTGTATGCAAAATAGTCATTGAATACACATTTCCCACAATAGAGTGAGGAGATGAGGAAATCATAAACAGCTGTTTTAAAATACCTTAACTGTATTAGGTACTTACTAATTTTTGCTGTATTTCTCTTCTTGTTTTCCCACAGTGTCAAAAGGTTGAAACGCTAAAAGAAGACATTTGAAGAGCTGAAAAATGTTCTGTGGTTTATGTAAAAGCACACTTTGGATTTTATTTGCTTGTTTGTTCATAAAGTCGACTAATGAAGGAATAGTTTAGATCCCAAATTCCGACTGACTGGGTTTCAGTTCTGGTTTCAGATCTTATGTATATAGAAATAGAAGTACACAAGGTTGTTGTTGAGTGTACAGAAGATAATCCAAGTAAAATAGTAATCACTATTCCTAACACTTGGTAAGCAACAAATACATATGGCATCTTTTTATTTTTAACTTTTAAGGCAATTCTCTATAAAAGTAGATCCAAAAGTATAAGAGGTCAGCTTGCCATTTTTGTCATAATTGGACTAATAGCATAAGGAAAGCCTATTATTTTGTCATAATTACAGTGACTTTATTTATATGAGAGCTCTAAATTTATGGTAAACAACTGAACTGGGGGGTAAACTCAGGAAAGTTATCAATGGTTTATCCTTAGAGGATCAAGTTCCAGAAGAATTCATTCTGAGGCTCAATCTCTTCTTAGAGTTCTATACTTATTAATAAACTGAGTAAAGCAAGTGAAAATCTGCTCATCAGTTTTGCAGAAGATATGAAATTAGACATACTTCTTAATGACTCTGAAAGTGAGAAATGCAACTTTAAATGAATTTGACAAATTATAAATGAGTTTTTCCTGAGAAAGCTTAAATAATATATTCATGACATCACTTTTTGTCTTTTTTCTTTTTAATTATTATGGGTAAATAATAGTTGCATATCTTTATAGATTATGTGATGTTCTGATGCAGGCATACAATGTGAATTAAACAAATCAGGGCAGTTAGGGTGTTCATCACCTCAGGCATTTATAATTTCTTTGTGCTGGGAACATTCCAATTCTACTCTTAGTTATTTTGAAGTATACCCTAAGTTATTGTTTATTATAGTCACCCTGTTGTGTTATCAAATGTCATTCATTCTATCTAATTATATTTTTGCACCCCTTAACTAGCCCCACTTTATCTCCCTCTCCCCACTACCCTTTTCAGCCTTTGATAATCATCACTCTAATCTCTGTCTCCATGAGATTAATTGTTTTTAATATTTAGCTCCCACATGTGACTAAGTACAAGTGAGATTTGTTGTTCTGTACTTGGCTTATTTCAGTTAATAAAATGTTCTCCAATTCTATCCATAGTGTTACAAATGACAGGATTTCATTTTTGTGGCTAATAATATTTCGTTGTTTATATGTATTTCAAACTGTTTATCCGATCTTCAATTTATGGACACTTAGATTGATTGTAAACCTTGGGCATTGTGAATAGCACTGCAATAAGCATGGGAGTGCAGATATCTTTTGGATGTAATGAATGACTTCCCCTCATTTGGATGTATGCCCAGCAGTAGGACTGTAGGCTTACATGGTAGATGCAATTTTAGTTTTTTGTGGAACATTCACAGCATTTTCTTAGTGGTTGCAGGCAGTTACATTCCCACAAATAGTGTACAAGGATTCCCCATTCTCCATAACCTCACCACATCATCTGTTATTACCTGGGTTTTATTTTGTTTTGTTTTGTTTTATTTTATTGATAAAATCCATCTTAACTGGGGTGAGATGATATCTCATTGTAGTTTTTATTTGCATTTCTGTGATGTTGAGCATTTTTTCATAACCTGCTGGTCATTTGTATGTCTTCTTTTAAGAAATGCCTATTCAGATCCTTTGCCTTTTTTTGGAGGGAGGGGCAGAGTCTCACTATGCCACCCTCAGTAGAGTTCTGTGGCATCACAGTTCACAGCACCTCAAACTCTTGGGCTTAAGCAATTCTCTTGCCTCAGCCTCCCAAGTAGCTGAGACTACAGGCACCACCACAACACCTGGCTATTGTTTTGTTGTTGTTGTTGTTTTTGCAGTTGTTGTTTAGCTGCCCTGGGCCGGGTTTGAACCCACCAGCCTCGGTGCATGTGGCCAACACCCTAACCACTGAGCAATGGGGGCTTGTGCCCATTTTTAATTGGATTATTTGGATTTTTTTCCTATTGAGTTGTTGGAGTTCCTCATATATTCTATTTATTAATCCCTTATGTGGTATGTAGTTTGCAAATATTTCCTCCTATTATGTGAGTTATCTGTTCTCTTTGTAGATGGTTTTCTACTTTTCTCTGCAGAAGGTTTTTGCCTTGCTGTGATCCCATTTGTCCAAGTTTGCTTTGGTTCCTGTGCTTTGGGGATATTACTCAAGATGTCTTTGCTCAGACCAAGGTTTTTTATTTATTTATTATT
This sequence comes from Perodicticus potto, assembly GCA_963574655.1. Taxonomy (NCBI): domain Eukaryota; kingdom Metazoa; phylum Chordata; class Mammalia; order Primates; family Lorisidae; genus Perodicticus; species Perodicticus potto. The sequence continues at coordinate 13,612 of CAUYRH010102742.1, read as the reverse complement.
TATTTATTTATTTTTTTATTAAATCATAGCTGTGTACGTTAACGCAATCATGAGGTACAATGTGCTGGTTTCATATACACTCTGAACTATTTTCATCACACTGTTTAACATAGCCTTCATGGCATTTTCTCAGTTATTGTGTAAAGACCTTTGTATTCTGCATTCAGTAAGTTTCACCTGTACCCTTCTAAGATGCACTGTAGGTGTGGTCCCACCAATTACCCTCCCTCCACCCACCCTCCCCCTACACCAAGGTCTTAATAGCTTTCTCAATGTTTTCTTTTAGTAGTTTCATAGTTTTAGGTATAAGGCTTAAGTCTTTAATCCATTTTGATTTGATTTTTGTATATGGTGTCACATAAGGCTCTAGCTTCATTCTTACATATGGATATCCGGTTTTTCCCAGAACTATTTATTGAAGTGAGTGTTCTTTACTCACTGTTCTTGGCATTTTTTCAAAAATAATTTCACTCTAGATGTGTGATTTATTCCTGGATTCTTCATTGCACTCCCTTGCTGTATGTGCCGGCTTTTATTTGTTTTGGTCAATACAGCTCAATAGTACAATGTGAAGTCAGGCAATGGGGTTCCCCTAGTTTTGTTCTTTCTACTCAGAATAGCTTTGGCTTTTCTGGGGCTTTTTAAAAAATTCTATACAAATTTTAAGATTTGTGTGTGTGTGTATGTGTGTCTCTGTCAAGAATGTCATTGTTATTTTTATGGGAATTGCATTATATATGTAGATTGCTTTGGGTACTATGGACGTTTTAACCATATTGCTTTCCTCCAATCCATGAGCATGGAATATTTCTCCATTTTTGTGTATCTTTTTTTTTCTTTGTTTTTTTTTTTTGCAGTTTTTTGCCCGGGCTGGGTTTGATCCCCCCACCTCCGGCATATGAGGCTAGCGCCCTACTCCTTTGAGCCACAGGTGCTGCCCTTTTGTGTATATTTTGTTAAGCTAGTATATTTTGAACTTTTTAAAGCTGTAATTACTGATATAACCTTTGCTCATTTCATGTAGAAAATATATATTTACTTTTATTTAATGTATAATAAACCTTATGTCCTCAATGGTCTATATATTAGAATGTGAAATGTATCATACAATATATAAAGAACTCTAAGGAAAGCTCCAATGTCCCCTAGTGACAAGGCATTAAAAGTGGCATTCATGTGCTCATTATCAGTATATTGCAATATGTAGCAGTTAATTTGATCCTGGTTAGAAGCCATATAGATGTTGCCCTAACTAATTTTCACAAAATACACAAACAATCTCTTTAAATATACATTGCATTAAAGATGATATTATTATTATAAACTTATCAGAATGAGCAAAAAAGTCATAAGTTAATACTTTGTTTTTTTATCTTTGTCATCAGCCTATGTCAAAACCAATTATAAGCTAATAATATTTATAATGAAATTGTCTAGAAATTTTATAAAAATTGAATTATTAAGAGCATTAAACAAAGTTTGTATCATATTTTAAATAATGATTCTTGTTCTTTGTATCTATTATAACTTAAGACGTTACTAATGACATAAAAAGAAATTAAATGTTAAAGACATTTTTAAAAGGCAAAAACACAAACCAAGTTTCAAACATTGTTCTAAGTAATATTTATAGTAATATGATATTTAAAACACTACTTTACAAAACTCACTGTACTTATCAGTAAATGTCTATAGGACTCACTTGATTTCTCTCACTGGACAGTGAAAGAAAATAATCCACATACCTTTTTAGAAATAGTTTTCTTCCTACTATAGTAACAGTAGCTAAATTAATGTACAGAAAAAATAAGGGAACAAATGAAAATATATCCCTCTACCCACAAGAACTACTGAAAGATATTGGGTGAAACTTCAGTGAATAATAAAGTTTCATCCTTTGTATTGTTTCAGACCTTGGTTCAAAGTCAAGTCTGTACTTCTTTCCTTTCTACATTCTCCTTTCCTTCCTCCCGCTCTTCCTCTCACACTTGATCTTGGTTTCCTACTCTTTTTAATTTCACATTACTATATATATTTTTTGAGACAGGTTCTCACTCTGTCATTCATGCTCAAGTGCAGTGGCCAATCATAACCTCAATCTCCTGGGTTCAACTGATCCTCTCTTCTCCACTTCCTGAGTGGCTGAGACTACAGGCATGAGCTACCAACATACTTGGATTTTAGTTTTTTTTCCTTGTGGATACTGGGTTTCACTATGTTGCTCAGGCTGGTCTCAAACTCCTGACCTCAAACAATTCTCCCACCTCAGCCTCCCAAAGGCTGGGATTAAGGAAATGAGCCACCATTCCTGGCCCTCATTATGATTCTAAGTGTTGATTTCTATTTGGGGAAACAATAGGACTGTTTCATAAAGTAAGAGGTATTTGTGCTCTCACATTCCTTCAGAAGTCTTCCTTTTCCACCTTGGGTATACATTATGTATCTGTATAATAAACACACAGATTGAAGTTTATACAGATTCATGGAAAGCTTTACTGAAAAACAAATAATAGAAGCCAAACGCCCATGTCATGTTGGAGATAAAATTTTCACTTTAATTTAGAAAAATCTACATGAAAGAAGCAAAAACCCAAATGTCAAAAAACCACTAAAGCATTGCAGCATTTACAACTTGTTTCTTAGAAATTAGGCTATATCTGGAACAGTGCACATACCTAGCAGGGGAGAGAAAATGGCATGATGCTTAAATCTGTGTTCTTTAAAAGTCAATGGAGCTATAATTACTGGTTAGCAGATAAACGTAGTGGTACAATTTCTAGGTTTTTTTTTTTCTCATAAATAGAAGATCACAGAAAGTATCATTGTACATCAACATTAATATTGGTAAATATCATTTAGGACCAATTTTCTTTCACTTGAGGGTTTTTGTGTGTGTTTGTATCGGTGTCTATATATGTGTGTGTACTAGGTCCTTATATAAAATTAATGGAGTGTGAATTATAATTAAAAAATACAACCTAGGACTTTAAGTGGAGGGTAAGTTATGGTTGAACAAATGCTTTTATCTGTAGATATGTTAAAAGACAAATAAGAAAGTTCTGAGAAATCAAAGACCAAAGGCTATGGTTCAGAGGGAGGTCAGATTTCAGAGGTTAAATAAGACTCAATTAAACATGGATAAATTGAGTATCCACAAATTTAAGGCACATCTAAATCATTTCAAAATTATTTTGGAAAATCAAAGGAAGTATTTATAACTTTGGTCTCAGAAAGTAACTAATGCACCTAGAAGAAAACAAAGGGGAATACTTGGTGAGAAGAACAGAATGGTTCTCCCAAAGTGGAAAGAATCAAGACATTATTAAGAGCACTCCCTCAAAGCTTCAAGCTAAACACAAGCATTTCCTGAAGAAGGAATTAGCCATCTCCAGGTGGTTGTGTAAGATTTGGTTCAATGTAGAGGAGGAGAGGAAGAACAGAGAAAATAGTCATAGCATTTGAAATGATAGTTGGAGATACCGCGATGGCCTGGACTCAACATGAGTCAAAATCTCAGCCAAAGTCACAGCCTTCAAATGCTCCTCGGGTTGGGCTGATTTGCATTTACCATAGGGTGTCCCTCTGGAAAGAGGCACGGATCTACTAAAATCTCATGCATTTGTAGTTCCCAGTCTTTGTCCAGTCTTACCTGTCTTGCATTTCCTGAGGCTTCCGACTGTCTATTGACCTCAGAATTTTTAGCCTTGCATCTTGGCCATTGCCCCCACATTTTACCTTGGCTTGCCCCAATCTTTCTATGCGTCATTATTCTGAATCTTTCAGTATATACCTTGTCTCATTTTTCTCTACTTATGGGTTTTAACATTTATTTGTATTTTTATTAATGCTAGGAACATTTTTCACTTCGATAAATCTTATTCTGAGTAGTCTAATTTTACCTAGGAATTCAAGCAACATCGAACACGTGCCTTGTTTCTACCCATTGCAGTATTTTTTGACCTTTTTAAAATCTCACAACACACTTGATCCTATAGTTTAACTTCTGTGGCACACTTAAATCATGGTAATCAAAAAAAAAAAAAAGAGTGAGAAAAAGAATATTCTTATAGGGCTTTGAACTTCTTTTGATAATAATTTAATTAATGTTCTTTAATTATGTTTACAGCTCACCTAAAATCCTCTCACGCCACACCAATGTGCCACAGCACACTGGTTGAAAATCACTGTTTTAGGGTTTACCTGTCACCTCTCTAGTTTACACCTCAAATCTGAATTATCTTTCATGTTATAATTTCATAGATGTTCTCCTAATTAGCCTATCCTACAAGGAATTGTCAATAATCAAGACCTACAAAACTCGTATCTGAATTGGTAACATCAGTTAGCATGATCTAATCTATTCTTACCAAGAAAGAAAGCTTTAAAAATGTGATAATTCAGAAAGTGGCAGGAAATACATAAAAATATACAATTCATAAAAGGCTATACAAATATGAAGCACAGAAGGAGAAACTCTAAACTAATGGAAACATTTTTACTCTCATCTCTTTTCTTCTTGTCTATTTATTGTCTTACAATCTGTAGGCGTGTTCCTTCATCCCTCTTAAAGAAGTGGGTTGTACACAAACAATTCCAACACGTGACCCTCACGCCTTAGAGTCAGTGACACAAGTGGCTCCTACTGGGCAGCTGTGCTCCTTGCTTCTTGATCATCCACCCCTCATTGACAGAATAGTAACATTATGTTGAGAATTTTTTGATAAAAATATTAAACAGTTATTAAAGTGCTAATTTAATTTTTTTTTATAAAAATCTCACATAGACTCAGAATTTTTCTGTGGTCTTTCTACACATTTCATCTTTGTAGAATAGCAGGGAGCGATTTTGTTGCAAAATTGAAATTATGCTTAAATTGACTTATAGATAATCTACTAGAAGGCTGAACTTACAATATGAACAATTGTTGTGAAAATTGTAGTATGTGTATTCTGGCATGACTTTATACTAGTGCCACATACTACAGCTATAGGAAAGCTAAAGGATGGACTGGGTGTGGTGGCTCACATCTATAATCATAACACTTTGGAGGCAGAGGCAAAAGGATTGTTTGAATTCAAAACAAGCCAGGTTTCAAAAAAAGCCCCTAAGATCTCATGTCTACAAAGAATAGAAAAGTTAGTTGACCACTGTGGCAGATGCCCGTAGTCCCAGTGACTTGGGAGGGTGAGGCAGGAGGATTGCTTCAGCCCAAAAGTTTGAAGTTGCAGTGAGCTATAATGACACCACTGCACTCTAGCCCAGGCAACAGAGCAAGACTTTGTTTTAAAATAAGACAGAAAAAAAGTAAAAGAAAAAAAGAACAAAAAAAAAATAGAATTAAAAAGAAAAAAAAAGCTAAAGGAACCCTTCTGAGAAAATTTTTGAAATGCGTTATAAACATCATTCAATAATTTTATAGTTAGTGCAGGAAATTTTCAAACATCTGTTGCTAATCTGACAATGGTTGACATTAGGAGATATTTATTGAAGGCTGTGAACTCTGGCTTGGATCAGTCATCCATTGCAAAGTTGAGGGATTTGAGATAAATGCTTCATAATTATCAGAAAAAAAATAGCCTGACTAAGCCCTTTGTAAACCTAGATACTCAAATGAATATTTTGTCCAAATTTGAAACGTCCTTTACCATATAACATGATGTTGGGAGAAGTCTCTCCATAGATCTCTTCAATTTCTGGCTGATAAGTAGATGTCTTAACAACTTTTTTTTTCCAGACTATATTTTCATGTATTTTTGTACCACAAAAGGCATGTTTGTTTACTGTCCAGTGTAATAAAGATTATGTGTTCATCTGGGACAACATTAGAACAAGTGAGCCTATAGCCCATTACCAAAGATGGGAGTGTTTAAGTGCAAGTATATTTATTGGTGACACAGACCCACTGAGTTTAAAAGCATTTACCTTGGCCTCTACATTGCCCCCATGAGACTTGGAGAACCAGGGAAATCAGTAGGAACATGAAACTCACACTGCTTTCTATGCCATGAATAATAAACCTCTTTATCTCTAGCCCAGGAGTTTCATGTCTTCTGCCATTATCCATGGAACTTTTCACTATAATATATCAGCTCTATATAGGATATGGCTTGAAACAAAATGAATTGAAGTATAGGAATTCCAGGCAGAGATTTTCATGGATTTGATACAAATTGCAAAGGATATCATGGCCACATTCACTTTATTTCCTGGTACTTTCCTATTTAGGTACTAAGCAATATAGAAACTCCAGAAAAACATACTCTGTATTTCTTACTGTTAATAACTTTATTGCACTGGACAGTAAACAAACATGCCTTTTGTGTTATAAAAATACATGAAGATGTAGTCTGGTTATAAGGCAGAAATTGAAGAGACTACTCAAATAATACAAAACAAATCAACTTGTCATAAGCACATAAAGTTCTTGCGTTCCTGCAGCTTTGGGAAATAGTGTGAAGGCATGGCGTGATGGCTGGAAATGATGTAATGTGAGAATTTTATCTAAAGTCATATGTACTCTCAAGTGGAGGTGAAATGTTCCTGTTCTGAAATTAAATTTTGCATTGAAAGTTAGATTCTGTAATATAGAAAATAAGATCTAGGAATTTAGTAGAGTGGCCACCAGATAATTGAGTTAGATGAGTTTAATGATTGTGTAAAAATAAATGTGACATAATTATTTTTCAAGAAAGCTATAGCAAAATGTTATTGGCATCTGTTTGTAGGTGATGCAATATAAGGGGTACATGGACATACTTGTCAGCTTCAAGAGAAATTAACTGCAAACTCTGCTCTGGGAAAGTCATAGTCATCTATGTGCTATAATCACATCATACTAAAGCAAAGTTATACAGTTTTACTTCAGTATAATTTTATACATAAACACACACATATATACACACACATGTATATATATATATATATATATATTACTATAAATATATAGTAATTGTAATAGAATAATACTGCATTAGCAATAAATTAACAGCAATATTTTAATGTTATTAAGAAAAGGAAAAAGAAAAAGAAAACATTTCATTTTATTTTATTTTATTTTTTTGAGACAGAGCCTCAAGCCGTCACCCCGGGCAGAGTGCCATGGCATCACAGCTCACAGCAACCTCCAACTCCTGGGCTCTAGCGAGTCTCTTGCCTCAGTCTCCCAAGCAGCCAGGACTACAGGCGCCCGCCACAACGTCTGGCCACCTTTTCTTTGGCTGCAGCCGTCATTGTTGTTTGGCGGGCCAGGCTGGATTCGAACCTGCCAGCTCAGGCGTACATGGCTGGCGCCCCAGCCCGTCGAGCCACAGGCGCTGAGCCAGAAAACATTTTATTTTATCTTTATTGCCCATGCTTATTTATTCTTTTTGTACATTCAAGTTTCTAATTGATTTTTCTTCTGTGGAAGTACTCCAGTGAACATTTTTACAGGGAAGGCTGCTGACAGTAAATTCCATCACTTTTTGTTTGTCTCTGAAAACTTTTATTTTTTCTTCTCTTTAGAAAGATAATTCTGTTGCATGTAAATTCTAGGTTGGCATTTACGTTTTCCAAACATTTCACATTTTCACTTATTTCTCTTCCTCACATGCTTTCTGATGAGAAGTCTTTTGTAACTTTTATTCTTCTATCTCTCTAGGTGAAGCATTATTATAGGATTTTCTCTTTACCTTTGGTTTTCTGAAGTTTTAACATAATACGACTTTTTTTTATTTGTTTTGTTTATGTTTCTGTTTATCACACTTATTTTTGTCTGAATTTTCCAAATCTGGGTTTGCAATGCGGTGTCATTTATGTTGGAACGTTTGCTGCCTTTACCGCTTCAGGTAGTTCTTCTGTTTGGTTCCACCTAGAGTCATATTTTGGATGGTCTGTTCTGTGTTTTGCTATTTGTGTATTCATTGATTTTCTTCTTTGAATATCAATTGCAGAAAATCCTATTGCCCTCTCTTCAGGTTCACTCATTCCTTGGCCATCAATTCCACTGATGAGCCTGTAGAAATTATTCTTCCTTCTGTTACAATGTTCTGATTTTTATCATTTTCTTTTGAGTCTTTCTTACACGTTTTATCTCTTTGTATACATTGCCCACCTGCTCTAGAATGTTTTCTAACTCTCCATTAGAGCTCTTCACATATTAGTTATGCTTATTTTAATTCCCTTTGTGGTAATTCTAACATCTGTCTCATATATGAGCCCGTTCTGATGATTGCTTTGTTTCTTCAGAAAATGTTCTTTTCTTCTCTTTTGGTCATACCTTGTAATATTACATGAAAGCTAGACGTGTATTGGGTAATGAAAATTGAGAAAAATAGGCCATTACGGTGAGAATAGATTAGCCAGGAGTTGGGCTGTGTTTTACGTTTGCTGCAGCTGTAGGTGCTAACAGCTTCACAATCCTCCTCTGATGTTGTGCTCTGTGTCCTAGATTTACTTTGTGCTTTTCTAAATACTCCTCTTTAGGGGAATTCTGTGTCTTATAGTTCTTTCAGCTTCATTCCGTGTTACAATAGAGACCTGTTAGTGTGGAGACAAGGTGTTGAAATTAGGGGGAACATGGTACAATCTTACAATTCAATGCAATGTTTTTTTTTCCTGCTTGGTAGAAATATTTATTTTTTTTCAACTTTTATTAAATCATAGCTGTGTACGTTAGTGCAATCATGGGGCACAATGTGCTGACATCATATACAATCTGAAATATTTTCATCAAACTGTTTAAGCCTTCATGGCATTTTCTTAATCACTGTATGAAAACATTTGTATTCTGCATTTAGTAAGTTTCGCCTGTACCCTTCTAAGATGGGTCAACCAATGCTTCTGGGCTGGACCTTTGCAATTGTTTCTCAAGTGATGTAACCTTCCTGTTTCCACTCCTTTCCCTGGCTACAACTTTCTTAGCCTATTTTCTTGGAACCTTGGTGACTGTTGACTTTGTTTTTTCTTTTTATTTGAGGCAGGAAGGTTATGGGGAGCTTAAATGAGAGGAATGTCCTTCCCTGAGCTGAGATGAGGCTCTATCTAATCTAGAAAAGGAAAGGCCTTTGTTCTTGGAGACTAGCCTGGATTATGGAAAAATTCTGGTAATATTACACAGAGAAATACTGCTTTCCTTCTGTCAGACGTGACAGGGACATTTTGTCAGACTATAACTCTATGAGCTTGATTGGGTTCTTTGGCAAATAAAGATCCCCTTACTTCCCAACTTACCCCAAGGCTACAGTCTTTAGGGAATTTTCACTCCCATTAGTCCATGACCAGTTCTCAGCAATTTATTAAAATCATTATTAATACCTTTTTACTCATTTTACCAGTCTACGGCTTCAGCAGCTTCTGCTCCAGGTAGGCAGATATTGGGTGTAACTCTCTGAATACACTTTACTCTTTGGTTGGAATTGGTTTGGGATTATAGTTTGCCCTGGGATCTTTCTTTTATTTTTATGGAATAAGAAAAATTGTTGCTAATTAATTTGTCTAATTTTTCTTGTTTTAATGAGGAGAGTGATGACTTTCAAACGTTTTGCACAGCAAAGCTAAAACCAAAAGATTTTATAGTCATATTTTTTTTTGTTTTTATAATGATTTTTTTGTTTTATCAACAAACATTTTCTTCAGATAAATAAGACTTAAAAGAACAATTAAGGTACCTCACACCCATGAGAAAATAGATTTGCCATATTCTTTGACGATATGCTATCTCTTCTGCAGACCTTCTCACATTTCAGAATAACTTGTGTTTCCTTTCTCTCCTCTGAAACAACCACCCATGTCCATCTACTTTCTCCTTCTACCTTGTTAATGCCAAAAAGAACTTGCCAAGTTAAACGTAGTGAACAGATCTTTGCAAACTTGGGTATAGGCAAGCACAAGTTCAAGAAATCTCACAGTACGATCAAAATGTTTCTGATTGTATATGAAGCACATTCTGCCCTATGATTGCACCAATGTACACAATTATGATTTAATAAAATTATTAAAAAAAATAAAAATAAAAGAATTACTTTACAGGCTCTTTCATCAGAAAGTCATTGTATAGAGTACTGAGCCCTTTCTTGCCACCAGCTACCAAAAATGAGGTAAAAATGGATCTCAAATTGAATTGGCACAGCGGTGGAAAAAATGGGCCGTGCGTGTATATCCTGTGGCCAACGACTTCAATTCTTTCATTTATAGATAATTATTTATAACCTGGACCTGTTGTTACAAAGCCATGCTAGAGTAAAGTAAATGAAAGGGTGGTGTTCTGATTCCTAATAATTTTCTAGGTGAATAGGGACCATGACCTTTTAAAGAATTTATATACTAATTACAAAATTGCTCTAAGATGAAAAAAAGCACCTAGTCTTTTTATACCCTTTGAAGAATTGTGGTTTTATGAAATTTGTTCAGGTCTCTTTCATCACATTCTTTTGATTTTTTTTCCAAGGGAATTTCATGACCTTAACTTGGCTTCCTAAACAGATTTCTTCCAACAAGAGAGAAATACATGGACGATAAACAAGAAGAAGGTAATCTAGATTGTTACAATTCCCACAGACAATGAATCTACTGGCATTCTCTTTAACAAAAAAGTAGTCTGTAAATTTGCTTAGCCTGTATCAGGCTGTTAGGGCCTAATAAGCATTCAGTTTTGTTTTTTTTTTTAATGATCTGAAACTGAGACTCTTAAGAACAACATTATAGGTCATTAAGTGAAATATGACCACAGGTAATTTAGGATTTGTAAATACAGGTTATACTATTCACTATTACTTTACATCAGTTACTAAATACCAATGAGGAGACATACTGACCTTGGCTTATCAGCAATGCCCAAAATGCAACACAACTAACTCAGCAAAATGCAATTAGCTAAATGGATTATTAATATAATAATTGCTGTGGGCACTAATTAAGATGAAAATTAATTTCATAACCTGGTATGAGGAAACATCTAATCACATAAATTATCACTGTTATAGAAAACTGTTTGCCTTAGGAAGCCAAATTCTTAAAAGAATGAGAATAAACCACCTTATAAAAACTATTTTCATAGACACCTAATGTTTAATTTTTATTTAATACATATTGAAATTTCTTATAAGATTATACTTGATAAATGTTATGTTTAACAATAAGTTTACTTTCAGAATTTTTTCCAGAATTTTTCCATAAAATATGTAGAAATCCAGATAAATTATGTACTACTTAAAATACTACAGTTTTTGTCATTCGCTATTATTTTTCTAAAGAAACTCATGGTGAGTAAGACTTCCTCGCTAATTCTTCAAAGTTGTCAGTTTCTAAATAAATATAAAGCAACCTAATTTGAAGAAAGACCTTAAATGATCTGAATGACTTCGAATAAAATTTCATTCATAGAGTATTCAATCACTTATTAAATATTAGTTGAACTTCCTCTGATCTCTACATCAGAAAAGCAAAGCTGTAGAGGGGAAAAACATACCTGTTCTGTACAGAAATCAAAACGAAATGTCCTGCCCTTCTGGAGATTGTAACCAGTGACATGGACCTATTGTTTCAACATAAAGTGACTAGTGACAAAATAGATCATAAACATGTTAATAAAAAAACAAATTCAAAAATTGGTTATTTTCTGTAATACCTCTATAAGAGAGGTTGCTAAGAACTTCAAGATTTTTAGTGAATATATTCTCAGGATGATATTATGGGTGGCATTAGAGGCACATAATTAGAGATTAATATTATTTTAGAAATTTTTAAAAATAGCATTGAATAGTAGAAGAAAAATATTCTCAGTCAAAACTGAGAATTAAAAGTAAAAGGAGTGGGGAAATATAAAGCAGCCAGTTTAACAATACAATGTAGTAAAGTGTGAAAACATAACAAGTAATTCTTTTTTTTTCCTTCATCCATTTATTCTTTAATAAACATTCCTTAAGTACATTCCATATCTCAGTCATTGCACTAAAATATGCGGATACATAAATCAATAATCAATTATCTAACATGTAATTCTTTTGGTCACATGACACCAATATGATAGTTATTGTTTTGGAACAAAGATTCCACAATATTCACATGCAATCATCCTGGATCTATCAGAGCATAGCAAAATAACAATAGAAAGAGCAGTGAGTAAGAGCAGCTCTTGTCTGGTCCAGAACAACAGACCCTGATGGGGAAGTTGATGGGAAGGGATCTTGGAAGGATTAAAGGGAGAGGACAAAGGTAGGATTTCTGACCGTGTATACGTATGTCATGCCCCACCTGAAAGCATGACGTCGTCATCTGACATAGACTTGTCTTTCTGCCTCTGCCATAGTCACAAAGAAAGATGGATCATTCAGGCAGTGTGAGCACTGTCTCTGTTCAGGGTCTCTGGGGGTGGAGACCACAGACCTCATCCCTTTGGGAGTAGTGTAGAATCAGAACTGGGATTGCCGCAGTTCATCAACCTGCTCATTTGACTGTTCTCCTTTCACTGTATTATTGCTGAGGAAGATTTTTACTTCCGAAATAGGGAGCAGAGAGGGATTTTAAAACATCTATATTTATCTTTCCTTAAGGAATTACAGATCAAAACCAACGATTGCTTCCAGGAGGACCAGGCACTAATTCAGTCATTTCTTGAAAAAATAGGAAAAGATAAGGAAAATACAATGGAATAAACAGAAGACAATTTCTTTCCTTGAGATCTTTAGGATAAATTTGATCTAGAACCTTTTGAACACTCATCAGAATCCTCATAACTTTTTAAACACACATTTGAGACATTTTATATACTTGGTATTTTTCTTTTTCCATTTCCCATTATCCTCTCCAACCACTTTTCCATCAGCATGAAACCAACTCTATTCCTGTTTTGGTTTTACTTATTTATTTATTTATTTATTTTTTGAGACAGAGCCTCAAGCTGTCACTCTGGATAGAGTGCTGTGGCATCACAGCTCACAGCAACCTCCAATTCCTGGGCTCAAGCGAGTCTCCTGCTTTTGCCTCCCAAGTAGCTGAGACTACAGGCGCCCACCACAACGCCCAGACATTTTTTGGTTGCAGCTGTCATTGTTGTTTGGCGGGCTTGGGCTGAATTCGAACCCGCCAGCTCAGGTGTACGTGGCTGGTGCTTAGCCCGTTGAGCCACAGGCGCCAAGCCCCTGTTTTGGTTTTATAAATGTGTCTACCATGACCTAAATTTTGCTAGCACCAACAGCCAAATTTTAGCATTCCAGTTCCTAAGCTCAAATCAATATTTGAAAGAGTTTTTCACACTTCATATTTCTCGGACAATTTTCTTCCCAGAGTTTTGTGAAAGCACATTCAGAGATAAGGAAAATTATGATTGACGTTTTTTGCTTTGGGACATGTGGTCGAGAGATCCTCCCACAGTGGAAAATTATATTTCTGGCATCCCCACTCTAAACAATGTTGATGCTGTGTTGAGAGAGAAGTGCGAGTATAAACTGCCAGGCACCTGGAGGAGGGAGAACTCGGTGCATTAGGAAGGAGGAGGAAAGATTTACGGGGAAACCCTTCTGCCCTTGGTTATTTGTTCTTTCTTTCTTTACTTTTTTTTAAAAATTTTTATTAAATCATAATTGTGTACATTGGTGCAATCATGGGGCACAATGTGCTGACTTTATATACAATC
>CAUYRH010102741.1:0-68292 GCA_963574655.1 Perodicticus potto | reverse complement strand
GTTTCAAAACTGCAGATGTGGACAGAAAGGAACATTTTTACACTGCTGGTGGGACTGCAAACTAATACAACCTTTTTGGAAGGCAGTTTGGAGAACCCTCAAAGAACTCAAGCTAGATCTCCTATTTGATCCTGCAATCCCATTGCTAGGTATCTACCCAGAAGAAAAAAAAATCCTTTTACCACAGGGACACTTGCACTAGACAGTTTATTGCAGCTCATTTACAATCGCTAAAATGTGGAAACTGCCGAAATGCCCACCAACACAGGAATGGATTAACAAGCTATGGTACATGTATACCATGGAATACTATTCAGCCACTAAAAAAGATGGAGACTTTACATCTTTCATATTAACCTGCATGGATGTGGAATACATTATTCTTAGTATTGTATTCAAATATCAGATTAATTTCAGTTGCGGGACATCGTGAACCCTGGCCAGCACCCTGGGCTTGTGTCTGACACGTTCCCCACCATGACAGCTCCTCTGTGAGGTGTACTGTTGAGGTCACATGCTAAATACTTCAGCACAGAACTCCTATGATTTAAAGACACTTTTTTTTTTCTTTGCAGTTTTGACCAGGGCTGGGTTTGAACCCATCACCCTCAGCATAGGGGGCTGGCGCCCTACTCACTGAGCCACAGGCACCACCCCTAATAAAGACACTTATTAATACCCATCCACGTGGTTCAGACCCCACCATGCTTTTCCAACCATTTGGAACTTCTCTCACTCCTGCCAGAGCCCCTGCAAGCCTGAATTCTCACCCATGCCGGCGCCTGCTTTTGCAGGTGAGCAGACTTAGTCTGGTTCCAAATATGGTCTTTTCCTCCTCAGATGAGAGAGAGGGAGGGAGGGAAGGAAGCAGGGGAGGCAGGCCCTCTTAAAGCTGTGGAAAGCTTTAGTTCCCTTCTCCCAGTGATGCCTGCTGTTTTGCTTTTGTTAGAAATCACCACCATTCTGACAATATCAACCTGCAATCTACAGTCACAATCAGATCACATTCTTATTTCTTGGGATTCTGAGAGGGACTGAAGCTTCAGAAAGTTATAAATATAACACTTTACAAACTGAACTGGATGCCCAGGGAGAAACCCCCTGCAATTAGCAATAGGACTTTGAGCAGATTAGATAGAATACTTTCAAAGAGTTCAGAACATGTGCTGTCAGGGGTTTATCACATACCCCCTACATTTCCTGAAATTCCTCCCATAGCACAAAAGACATTATGATACAAGTTAGGTCTCTCTTAATGACCCCACTTTAAAATTATACTTGTAAAGTATTTTTAGAGTTTCAGATTCCTTTTACTTAAATGATTTGATTCTCACAACATCCTGTAAAGTAGGAAAGGCAATTGCAAGCATCCCTTTTTCATAGGTAAAAACTTAAGGCCAGTCTTTACATAGCTGGTGAGTCACAGAGCTAGGAATAGATTATAAGCTCCAGGTTCCCAATTCGATTCTTATTTCCCAATGCCACTAATAGCTCATTTTCTTTCATATACTGCCTTTCCCATCTCATTGAAAGGCGCTTAAAAGAAGTGAAGTGGCAATATCCACCCCCAACCAGAGAGCTGTCTTTTAAACTAAAGCTTTAGGTGGGAGGAGGGAGAAAGGGGTGGGGACAACGGAGAGGAATTGGTGTGTTCCCATTTAATGGACACCATGTAAGGGACTACCGCGTACCTCTTGGGTGCAGGACACAATGACAAGAGGGACTCTAACAAATGCAAATGTTGCAACCTATTTGTTCTCTCACGTTAACCTGAAATAAAAATAAAATAAAAAAATAAAACTGTAGTGACAACATAGTTACCCAAAGTATATGTGCCTCATCTAGCCCATCTTTCTCAATAAAAACTCTTCTTCCTTTTCCAGTTAGTGGCATAATCAATAAATATGTATTGTTTGCCAACTTTTTAACAGCTCTGTGCTAAGTGCAACTGCAAAAGAGAAAAGGCGTGGTTACTATTGTCCTGGGGCCTATATTGACTAGGGAGGGAAATTTGGACTCTATTGGATTTCAGGGAACCACTAATTTTTTTAAAGAAATGTATTCCGATTATAAGTGTAATGGGAGTTCAAAAATAGAATGAGTAGCAATGGGGCTTGAACTGCACTTGAAGAATTTAATAAGGGAAAAACAGGTTTTGTTTTAGTTTGTTTTTATTTTCAGTTGCAAAACACCTTTAACAAAGATCTGGAATGGAAAACACGTCTACTAACAGCTGTTATGAGGTTCTGGCAGCTTTCAGTTTCCGAAAAATATTACTTTTAGCTCCATCTTCCGACCTTCAGACAAGGCATCCATCTACACCCTTTCAAAAGCTGGCCATGAACTCTTGCCAGTAGTTGGAGCTGGAAACCCCTCAGTTTGGACTGTTAGTCCAAATAGCCAGGATGTCTCTCTATCAGTGCTTCCCAGGATGCTCCAGCTTCTTCCTTGTCCTCATCTACACAATAACAGAGACAATAACACAGTTTTGTATGTAATGCAGTAGCCTACCGCTCTGGCAGAGAATATAAATGTGTTTCTCAAGTAATAGACATACCTTATATAAATTATGCTATAACCAGTTTATCATATCCATCTATATCTACATCTGCTTTTCTACTTCTAGATACACAAGAAGATTACCATTCATTGTCCCTTTCCTGACGTTGAATAGGGTAATTTTGGCTAATATGGAGGAGGTAGGATTGATGTGAGTGGTGTTTGCCACTTTCAGATCATAGCATTTAATGAAGACCCTCAGAAGACCCTCAGATATTTTCCTTCGCCATGCCACACACTGGCAAATGCAGCTTACTCCTAGAATAAAGATGGCAGGGAGTTGAATGCTCTACGTAAGTGTGATCAACAGGGTGAATGAGAAATTAATGCTTTTTCCTTGAAAAACTACAATGTTGCGATTGGCTTATTTTGTAGCATAATCTCAACAATTCTGAATATTATCCCAATCAAGATTGTTTTGAACAAATAAGTGGAATAGATTCAGTTCTCTTCAATCCAATGCCTAATTCTTACCAGCTCCTCCCATTTTCCTTAACAGTTGCAAAACAATGGGGAGGAGGCCGTCAGGGACATGCAAAAACTAACTGCCCTAACCACTCCCACCCCCTTGGGATGAGACTTTGAGATTTCTCAACTTGCATAATCATTCTACTAAAGACAAGTCTATATTGTTTCCAAGCCCCTCTCCAACACAGAGAAGAGAATTAGGCAACACATGTAAAAATTAGTACTTGTGGAGAAGAGAATTATCTTGTCAAAGAAGTTGGATCTGGTTGTGGGAAACTGGGCCTTGAAACAGTGGGTCTAGACACACATACCTCTTTGAATCTCCTAAATGGCTGCATATCGTCCCATGTTTCTAGATGAAAGGGGTTGATCTCTCCTTCTGTTTGCTTTTAGGAATTACTAAAGATCTAACCCACTCCCCACCAATAAAAAATCATCAGCCCATTTCTTGTTAGAATATCCCCAGGAGGAGGCTAATAAAGATGTAGGTTTAACTTTTCTGAATGGGCCAATATACGTAGATTGGAGAATGGCAAACTTTAAAGTTTTTTTTTTCTTCCTGCTTCTTCAAGGTGCACTTCCTTTCTCTCTGCCTTAAAGTTCTAGCTGCTCCTGCTTGTTAGAAACCATTTTCGCTATTAGAGTACACTTTGTTGCCATAGCAATTTGCTCCCACTCTCTCATTTTATTGCACACATATAGATGCCACAGGCAAAAGAGAAGGGGTGAAGGATGGAGCGAAGCATGACTTTATTTCCCTGAAGTAGCCAGCCTGTCTCCTGATCTGAGAAAATTTTAACTTCCCTTAAAAGGGAGCAGTCTTATATCTTGAGATAGCATCCGAGATGAACCTCGTGGAACTGATGTGTTACATGGAGACAGATTTCTGCTGTTTAGGCTGTGACTAGAACAGTACAAGGTGTTTTCCTGGATCCAGGAAGAATTACATCATTTCTATATTGATATTCTTGTATTTCCATAATTTCTGTATTAAGTTTTAGGCTTTAGCACTCACATTAACAGGAAAAAAATAAAGGAAAGTAGGTTTTCTACTATAGATAAGGTCAAAGACCAAGCAGAAGTTCAGAAGTTCTACCAAAGTGCCTTCCTAAGGTCACCAAGGACAGGGCTTCATGGTGACCATGAACCCTAAGCCAGTAAAAATGATAAAAATGATAATAAAATGTTACATGAGCACAGTACCTTTGCCCTTTTAATGTATTTTTACAGGTGTTTCCTAATTCTTCTTTTTTTGTTGTTGAATGGGACCTCCTCCTCAAACTCCTCCAGTAACTATATTTCATACTGTCTTCATCTATTTTGTCAGCTTTTCAACAAATACTTTCATATCTCCCACTGAGTTATGATTTGTGTGGAACAGATAACATCTTAAACTCTAATCCTGCTACTATTTCATGGGCATCAGTTTTATCTCACCAGGCAGGCCTTGTTATTTGGGAACCTTTTCCTTGTCCAGCCTTCATGACCCATGTGGGAATTGCCCTAATGATAGAAGGCAGTCTTTACATTTTGCAGGCAGGTAAGTTTTGGATTTTCATCCATTATTGTGACTATGCATTATATACTTAGAACTTAAAAATAAAATGTTCATCACAAGTCAATGACTTTCTGTTATATGTATATTAAAAAGCACAATTAAGTTTTCCTCTCTCAGCATGATATTAAACATAATCAAATTTTATAAATACTTCTTAAATATTTTTGCAAGAGGAAAAATCTGCTACTTTCAACTGTAACTTTGAAATGTTCAAATATGTATAGACAAGCTGCTGTATTTTATATAAATGAATGTATTCATAGAACAAACTTTAAATTTCAGAAAACAAAACAGATTGCAAGAGTTTAAATTCCTGTTCATATTCCAATAGAAATGAGTAATGTGACCATTTTAGGAATGGTGGCAAATTATTGAGGAGGAGTGCATTTCTACACTTGCTTAAGATTGCTATTTTGTGGAGAAGCATTTGTGGTTTGGTGACTCAAGACTGGGAGAAGTAGGTAGCTACCCAGTCTATATTTTAAATTGAGATCCCAGTGTTCCATCTGTCCTGGACTTGTGCTCAGATCTTGTCTAGGTAACACTACCCTCTACTGGTGGAAGAAGAACTCCTCCTAAATCCTTTAATCTAACACCAATGTGTTGTAAATTTAGATTATAAGAGACTTTAGGGATTATTTTATAGGTGAGGAAACTGAGACCCAGAAAGCATACCAATCAGGGTGATGACCCCTAACAGTTTATGTGAGAAATCAGTAAAATAACTCTGCTTTCCTTACCCTTTGGTGGCTAATTTTTTCTCCAATAATTGCAGAGTAGAACTGAGATGCTGAAAACAACACAATAGCAAAAGCTATAGATGTAACACTTGAAATTATAGGAGCATTTGTTAAATAACCCAATGTTTATCTCTGTATGCATTGTCTGTGCTACCTAAATCTGGGTCAAGTAAATTATTTATGATTTTTGTAGACATTTGTGTTGTGCTTAAACCTACTCAAAATGCACTGCTTTTTCTTCTTTTTAAAATGTTTCATCATTTGCTGATTAAACATGTCTTCACAAGGAACTTTGCCCTGAGGGTCTGTGGAGCTCTACTTGATAGGCACATTTTAAGAATAGGATTTTCTAATCAGAGGACCTAAACTGGTATCATTTCTCCCGCTCGCACATTTTCCTAATGGCATGCTGTATATTTAGTTCTACCTGCATAGAGTGAACAGATGAGAAACTAGCCATTCACATGAGAAAAGAGAGATCTGGGGGTCCAAGTACCATATGGTCCAAATTTACAGTAACTTCACACATCTTCACAACTCAACATCTGTCTATCTCGTCTAGTAACTCACAGTTAAGGGACCTATGAGTAGGCAGTGAAAGTCGGTGGCCACAGTGCTCTTATAATGACTGTAGGCTCTTATTTCACATAATTCCTTTAAAATTGGTTCAAAATAGGTCTATGAAAACTGTGAATTATGGGGCGGGAATAAGTATTGGTGAAATGATCTATTTTAGAAATGTACATGCACAATACTATGATAGCCGATGGCATGACAGAAAAGAGACAAAAGGAATAGAGGCCAGTAGGCCAAGTCTCTCAGCAAAGGGACCGAAATTCACACATGCCTCAGGAGATTCTAATAGTTAATTTTATAAGAATGTCCTAAAACAAGTGAAAAGTGGTCAGTACCCCCCCAACTGTATCCAGATTAGAATGAAGAAAGCCTCCATATTTTCCACTCGTTTGTGTTTCTATTCAAGAATAATTAAAATTAATAGAAACTTAATGAATTCACTCTCAGCAATTTAGAAAATTCAACTATCCAAAAGGAGCCATGAAATTAAGAGAATTACTGCCTCTTTGAGATCACCATATTAAAATATAAACTTGCTTGTTCAAGTCATTCAACAAAAATACATTACGTGTCTGGTTTTCAACATGCTAGTCAATGTTCTAGTCACGAGAGATGCTGGAGGTATAAAAACACATCCAAGTCCTGGTTCTCCTTGAATTTTAATTCTGGTACAGGAGGCATACAATAAGCAAAATAAACAAGTGCATACAAAAATGTAAAATAGTAAAAAATTCTTTGAGGAATCATGAAACAGGAAATGGGGATACCACGTGCCTTGAGTGTGGGAAGAAGTCACAATATTAAATAATCTAATAAAAGGAGGTTTTCCTCAGAAATGGTGTGGGGAGAAAACCCTAAAGGAGCTGAGGAAGGAAGTATGGAAGTGTCTGAGGGAAGACTTTGTGGTCAGAGATCTTCTACCTAAACATTGTCTTGGCTACAGGCTTTCCATGATCTTACTTACGTTCACTCCTCTGACCAGTATCACTTCTATATTCATTTAGTTCTCTCTTTGTGTTCCTTGCCTCCCATTGTCCTTGGACCTGACATTGTTCTTGGATCTCTTCTACTGCCTCCCAGGCTCCGCAGTAAATTCCATGGTCAACCATTATTACCACTCCTTCACACTTACCCTCAATTCCCTCATCCCCTCTTGGTTTTTTGTATTTATTTAATAAAAGCTCAACCCTAGAAAAATCTAAATTTTCTTGTACTTTGTACCTAAAGCCTGCCTCTTTAAATTAAGGGCCACTAACCTGGACTGGGCCCTCGATGTTTCTTAGAAATCATACCACAGTGTTCTAGTCCATTTCTTTTTACACAGTCCTAGATGAATATCCCATGCCATTTCCTGTCTCTTTTAACTCCAATTCACCCTTGGTTGTACAAGATTGCTTTAATTTAACTAAGAAAATAGAATCAATTAGAAGAAAATTTCAACAACTCCACAATACTCCCCCACACTCACAAGTTAACGGCATCAGCACTGCCTTCCATCCTAGTATGGTGGATGAAATGTCTGTGCTGCCATCTTACAGCAGTGCCTCCTTTAAGCACCCAATCTCTTCCCATTTTTCCTATCCATGTGACACTCCAACAATCATTCTCCCACATCATAGTATTTTTTCTCTGCCAAATGCTTCATTCAAATCAGCTGTGGACAAACTTGGTCTTCGGCCTGAGTCTGCTTCATGCTACCAAGTCATTCATTTGCTCCTCTTTACGGCAACACTCCTCAAATAAGTTGCTTCTATTCAGTGTGTATTTGCCTCTGATTCCTCTTCCTTCTTTGCTTTTGTGAATCAACTTCACTTAGGCTTTCCCTCTTGCTAATTCCTACAACCACTTTCTCAGTATCATCAACAACTTCTCCTTTGCTACTTTTAATGTTCAGTTCTCAGCTTTTGTCCAGATTGCCTCATCTGTACCATTTGACTCAGTTTTTATTATTTATTCTTCTTATTGCCTGTTGTCTAATAAGTCCTCAAGGGACTTTGATGGAAATGCACTGGGGTCTGGATCTCTGAACTGTGGAGTACTATTACAAAACATATTTGCATAGTACTTTACATATTTGAAATATTTATATATTATATATTTTAACCTTTCCAGTACTCCCATGTGAAAAGCATTTTTTCAGATGAAATATATTTAAAAAGTAAAACAGATGAAGATAGACTCGCATACACTTATTTTGCTGAAGCAGGCTTGTGCAGGGTAGGGGTTACTAAGGGATGGGGGTTGAGTAGACACGGGCACTATAGGGTGCAAAATAGGGAAGCTATCAAAATAAGGAGAAGACATAATAATAAAGATAGGAGAGAATAATTTGACCCTATTTGCCAATTTATTCCCAGAATATTTGAAAATATAAGACATGCAAAATACAAGACATGAAAATATAAGAAAAGTTTAAGGCAATGCAAAGTGACACTAAGACAGGGACTTCAATAGGTTCGGAGGAAAACCTGGCCTGCTCAACCAGGAAGTCTGGAGGGCCCATAACTATGTGGGTATGAAGTAATCTAGGCAACCAATGACTAATAGAAAGACACAATCAATGACCAATAGGAAAGGACAATACTGCCTGGAGGCACAGAGAGGCCAAAGAAAGACTTGCAATGCATTCCAAGTGGAGAGAGTATTTATACCCCTGCTCTGCCTTGGGTCTCCATGTTTCTCTCTCTCTCACCTTCTCTCCATCATGAGAGGGTCACTTCCAACTCTCTGTACTTTCTAAATAGAATCTTTCTCTGTTACCCTAAAACTTACCCTGAAAATATTACTTTTGCTTTCTATTCACATTGGCTATGCCACTGTGCTTTGAGTTTCAGTTTCCACTCACTTTTGCTTTGGTTACAGTGATGCCCTGTGCCTGAGTTGAACTTTTGTGACTCCAGCTGAGTAATAGCACCAGGTCACTGGGTTGGGGAACCAGAACCGCCCCCACCCAAACAAATAATACAAATAATATGGCAGAAACCTTGAGATTAATTTTAGGAATTAAAAAACAAAACATTGAAACTATCCCCATATTGCTGAAAAATCACAAAATATGCTTTAAATTCCAATTTTTCCTCTCTCTTTAGGATGTTGCACACTTCACCCCCAATCTCTCGACATTGCAAGAAGATCTGGAACTCTCTAGAGTTCTCTCAGCAACTGACCTAAGGAGGTTGCCACCATCAGTATTTTTGGAGTAAGTCTTTGGGCACAAGGAAGTCCAGGCAATAACTAAGGACTAAAAAAGTTGCTGACCTTACACATACACTCATCCGTAGGCAATCCACAGTTTTTACATGGAAACAGTTGCCATTGGTTCAAGCTGCTAAAGCATTCCACAGAGCATCCTTCCACAAAGATTTAACTTTTGTCATTCTTTGTCTGAAGTTGGATGGTTTAATAATAAAGAGATCCCATTACTGTCATTTACTTCCACACATCTCAGGATAAAGAGGCCATGCTCATGTGAAAATGTGCTGCTGATTACTTTTGTCTCCTCACATTAAATCGAATCACTTAGCATAATCCATCAACATTCAAATACATGGAAGATTTCAGTTTCATAAATTGAGACAATACAATTCAGTGCTGTGAGATGGCATTTGCTATCAGTTGTGGTAGTCATAATCTCAAGCACTCTAGGAGGAATGGCATGTTAGCCAAAATACTCTTCAAGGAACTGTGCTGCTTTTATACAGCACTGTTTTTATTTTAATGTTTTAAAATTTATCTTATGTTGTATGCCTAGAGGAATTCTAAAAGAATCAGTAATGTGGGTGCTATGCCCACTCTGGCCTCTGCCTCTTGCCCACTATTTTAAATCTTATTCTATCAATCCTTACATGATGTGTAATCCTGAGATATCCTCAGTCTATTTTTTGCTTGGTGTTCAAAGATTGTTTAAATGGAGATACACCATCCATCATAGGTAGCAGTGTCTTAGCTGGGAGTGTCTTTAAGCAGGTTTCTTCTCTGAGCCTAAGTTTCTTCATGTATAAGGTGAT
Organism: Perodicticus potto; assembly: GCA_963574655.1. NCBI lineage: Eukaryota > Metazoa > Chordata > Mammalia > Primates > Lorisidae > Perodicticus > Perodicticus potto. Next base: position 58,384 of record CAUYRH010102741.1, on the reverse strand, counting down.
GATAACACCCCCAAAGTGGATTATTATGAGAACTAAACAAGATAACATGAGACAGAGCCATTGAAACTTGTCCCCTCTTTCCCTCACCTAAAATAGAACTGTCCACGTAAGAATCAAGAATGTGTTTTAGTACAAATGCAGATTTCCTTGTGTTTCCCTCTTTTATTTTAAAGAAATTATTAAAATAGAAAAGAAAATAAAGAACAAATCACCTATAACCCCATCACTCACAACATGCATTTATTCATTCATTCAATAAAAATTCCTTAAGCGTCTATTATGTGCCAGGCATCGTTCTATATTTAAGGCAGTAAATAAAACAGACAAAAATTCTTGTCCCCAAAGAACTGGCATATGAACAGCTTTAATTTTGTTTTTGTTTCTTTCACTTCTCCTCCATATGCAGACATTAATATGTGGTTGCAATAATGGTGTCCATACTTCTCATTCTGCTCCTTTTGTTTAACACTGCATTTTTAGTTTCCACATTGCTAAACTTTATGAATTTAATGTCAATATAATATTCCATGGAACTGATACACAAATTTAATTACCTAGTCCCCTAATGTTGGAAATTTAGTATCAACGCCCATCCCCTGTGGAAACAAACATCCATATATGCTTATGTTTTTCCTATTGATTTCCTTTGTACAAAAACATCAGGATGGTAATACTGGCTCAAATTATAACAACATAACATTAAACATGACATTAGTTGGATGATTTAGGTATGAGTAAAAGAAATAAAAAAGGAAATAAAGTCCAACTTGTCATTCCCACAAAGGTTTTTCTCTGCATACTTTGGTGTTTTCTAGCAGCTCTAAGTTTATAGGTCCTTTTAGCTCATAATTCCAGGGAAAGAGGCAGAAAGAGGCGGGGAGAGAGAGAGAGAGAGAGACCCTTGAGTCAATCAATGTGGATCATGTGCACAGGTAGAGAACGGGGGAATGTTAATTCAAGCAGCATGAAATGAACAAAATTCTGCTAGGTTAATTCTCCAAAGAGATGATGAAATCACCACAATGTAAATGTTACCATTACAAAAGTTCACATAAATGATTAGTCACATCAATAGAAATTTATTAAGCACTTACTATTTGTTCTGATCAATATAAGCAAAGGGAAGCTTGACCTGAATCTTCAGAGATCCATGATTCAGTCTGACAGTTGTATGTGCACACTCATTACTCTAGAAGAGACATTCCTTACTGCTACTGGTGAGGAAATCTGAGGCGCAAATTACAAAGTAACATCACTAGACCACACGGCTGAGATGTAACAGTCTGTTCTACAATAGTACTGAGCGCTCTGAGCTTCCCATTTGCTCTCATTCCAGCCCCCAAGTTTTCTTCACACACAAGTAATGAGCAAAGGATAGTAGATAGTATATAATTTAGTACTCAATATGTGAAGCATACATAGACTCTGGTAGGAATTCAAACTACATTCATTTAAGAGAAGAAGGAACATAAAGACAAATTTTATCTCTTAAAAAGAAGTAGGGTGGGATTTCTAAAGTACAGTGTATGTGGCTTAATGTGGCAAGAGATAACCAAGATCCATCGGCAGAGTGGGTCCAGTTGAGTGGATGAGTTTGAATATTATCATATGAATGGTGTTATATACTCTGTAAGAGCAATATTGCCTTGCCCTGTGTAGGCCGAGGGACCTGGGTGCTTCCTTTCACTTCCCTAAGCTTCAACATCGTAATTAAACCCCGCCTTCCTCTTCGTGATCCTCCAATCATGAAGCATGTACAAAACCTAAAGCAAAATCAAGCCCAATGTGCTGACAGAGAGCACCTCAGATGGAACATGGGCGAGTCAGCTCAGCATATTTGACCCTCAGATGATGAGAAAGCATCAATAATTCCTAGGAAGTGGGTGACAGCTCTGTGTGACAGGAGAGGTTCTCCCTGCCCCTGGACTTTCCAATGTCGTCCTTCCATTCCAGGTAATTGGGCTTCTAATCATTAAATGAGGCAGCTTTAACAGGTCCCTGACATTTCCACTCCAAGGCCAGAGAGTAGAGATGAAGAGATTTTACTTTTTTGCCTATATTTTCCTTCTATATAAATTGAAGGTTATGGAAATTGACATAGTGGGCAGTAGGCTAAAGACTATATCCAGTTCCCTTTGAAAGACTTGGGTGTGGTAGTAATGAGACATCAGTCAGCCTATGGGTCTCCGACCGGCAGATTGGATAAATAGACTCAAATAAGGCTCAAGATGTTTTGAGGGCAGAAGTTCCAAAACCATGGAAGAGTGCCTGACCTGGAGTGTGTTCCCAGTGAGCGTTTCAGAAGTAAATGAAAGAACCAGATGCTGTAGTTGCTCATTGAATATTTGGTAATAGCCTGTGAGCTTGTTTCTTAATTTTCTGTCTCTAAATCTTTGTGATTGGGAGTGATCAAGGCAGAACATTATTTTTTGTCCTCTGTCTCAGTGAGGGAACCTGTGAAGAGGAAGAGAACAGAGAAATAAGTGTAAACCTCATTGTAGAGGTGCCTGCTCAATGGGCCTTCTCTACCCTTATTGAAAGGCCTCCTGTCAACTGTAATAACAGTTTCCAAAACTATCAATTAGAACAAAGAGCTAAGGAAAGTTTTACTGTTTTGTCCACCATTCCATTTTTAAAGCTTAGCACAGTAGCTAGCACATCGGAGACATTCAAGCTTATCTGTGGGAATGAATGGAATATGGTCCCATCCTTTACGGATTTTATAGCAATAGCATGAAATGAAACCCTGGAAGGGAACTGTGAAAACTTAGAAATCTTATGCAGCTTATTTATCCATTAATGGTCAACTTTTATGAATATTTTATAAGCTATCAATCTATCTATTGGACCATTTTCCAAAATAGAGATTTTGGTGCTTATGAAGACATCCTGACAAATTCTGGGTAATTTCTCCCTCTGGAGTTATAATCACGCAGGTGTTGGCAGAGTGGGAGAGACTTGGAGGAAAAGATAACCAGAAGATCAAACATTGAGGTCTGGTTTGGGAAGACTTAACTATGCTTATGAAATAACAAGAGAATATGACCAGGCAAAAGTTTTCCAGTGGAAACTTTCACTCTTAGATGATTGCTCTGAAATACATGACAAGAGCTTGGGAATAAGCATCAAATTTATGAGATACATAGCTATTAATAGTCTAGCCTTAGGAGCTCTCATTTTGCAAAAATTATTTTACAAGTATAGCTCACCACTAAGATATCCCAAGTATCCAACCAGATGGCATAAGATTTACTACCTCAAATATACAGCCCACATGTCCACTGAATTGTGCAAGGGACTAATTGGGGATATTAGATAAGAACCCAAGAAACATAAATGCCCTTGAAATCTGAGAAAACTGTAAGGAAATATATAGCTTTCCACAGATTTAAAATGTTTAAAACACCTTTAAAAAAAGGGAACACATGCCAAATAAATATAAGAAATGTTAAAGTAGCTTTGGATTAACATGTTATAATGAAGAAGTAGTAAATGCATCCCTTGGTATCTGAGTAATCAAGAGCCAGGGCAGGATTTATAATCTAGGAGAGCTAATACCCAGAGCTGTAAATGCTGGTCTAGCACTAAGAATTCCGCACAGCTGTGTTGATGTCTTCGTGTAGAGCAGCGGTTCTCAACCCGTGGGTCGTGACCCACAGGAACTGTATTAAAGGGCTGCGTCATTAGGAAGGTTGAGAATCACTGCTGCAGAGGCTTATATTTTTTCTGCTTTATTTTAGGACAGAAATGTACATAGATAGGTGAATCAGAGATTTATATTTATAGTTCCATTTTCTATTTGATACTGCAGCTTGCATCAGAACCATATCAAACATTTAAAAAGGTAATTTGCATTTGACATTTTTAGTATTCAATGCTTTAAAAACTTCTGTACAATATCATCCCATGTTCTTTGCATCTTACCTCACCACTTAACAAATTCATTATTCAACAAACATGTATTGAGACCTAACTATGTGCCAGGTGCTTTGTTAGGCTCCAAACACGTGAAAATGTTTGAGAAATAACCTATCCCCCGTTAGAGTCCACAGTTTTTTAAAGAGTCACTTACTTTCATTTAATTATCAGGAATGATATAGGGAAAGTTTAATCTGTTTAAGGAAGAGCAAATCCTTTATAGTGGTTAGTGTGGACACAAAGCATGGGGAAAATTAAATTAGAAAAAGTATTAATATGAATGATCAATAAAGAGATAAATTTAAGTCTTAACTTGGTGTATGTAAAATGAGACATGATCGGGTTACATTTTTAAAGCAACCTGGATACCCATGGAAAAGATGGAAGGAAAAGAAAGAGACTGAAGATAGATAATCAAAAAAAAAAAAAACAAACTTTGAAATCTTACAAGGATAGGAAGTTTGGGACTAAGGCTGCAAAAGTGGAAATAGAGAAAAGGAAAACATTCTAGAGGCATTTTAAGGCAGCATTGACAACAGTCTTGTCAAACTGTATGGAATCAGGAAATCAGAATTGGATGGATTGTGGGTAAAGCTGTCAGAGTTGGTGACATAGTCTAAACAGAAACATAAAGTAAGAAAATAAAAGGACAAGGGCTGACTTTAGAGAAGTTCCAATAATTAAGAGAAGAAGAAGAGAGAGATTAGCAATGGAAGAAGCTGGAAGGGAACTATGCATGATACTGTGCTATATATTACAGATAAACACGGTAAAAACAAGTACAGAAAATTTAAGAATTACTTATGATATAAAGCTGGAAAGATCTTCCAAAAAGTCTTGTTTAACTTTGTAGTATTCAAGATGAGAGAAAAGACTTGCCCAGTATATGCACTTATTGGTGAAAGAGTGGAGCCTGGAACACATGGTTTGATTTCACAGCCATTTTTCTTTCAGTTATATGATCTGAGATTCAGGAAACCTGAATTCAAGACCAATACATGTATATCTGCAGCTTAATTTCCCAGTTGTAAAATTGGGGATGTTTCTTAACGATGCTTTTTTTTTTCTTCTTTCTGAGACAGAGTCTCACTATGTCATCCAGGCTAGAGTGTTTTGACATCCACCTAGGTCACAGCAACCTCAAACTCCTAGGCTCAAGCAATCTTCCTGTCTCAGCCTCCTGAGTAACTGGGACTATAGGCTCCCACCACAACACTAGGCTAATATTTTTTCTAATTTTTTTTTTTTTTTTTTGTAGAGACAGAGTCTCACTCTATCACCGTCTGTAGAGTGCTGTTGAGTCACAGCTCATAGCAACCTCCAAAGCCTGGGCTTAGGCAATTCTCTTGCCTCAGCCTCCCAAGTAGCTGGGACTACAGGCACCCACCACAGTGCCCGGCTAATTTTTAATGCAGTTCGGCTGGGGCCGGGTTTGAACCCGCCACCCTCGGTATATGGGGCCGACGCTCTACTTGCTGAGCCACAGGTGCCGCCCTTTTTTCTAATTTTTTTAATAGAGGTAGGAGTCTCACTCTTATGGCCTAGTCCCAAACTCCTCAGCTCAAAGAATTCTCCCACCACAGTTTCCCAGGTGTGAGGCACTATGCACGGCCATATAATGCATTTTTATCTCTGGAATCTTAGCTATCCAGTTGGATATTTGACAAGAAAATCATCACTAGGTGTGTACCAGTCTGTGTGGGAACAGATTAATGAGCAATAGCCCACTGGCAAATGAAAATAAGATGCAAGACTTTTATATCTCTGGAAGACCATGGCCTGTACTCTAGCAATATTCATCCTTAGGCTACAGCTGGAGAGCCGTCTGTGGCTTTTGCTGGTGGCAATCATTTCTTCTCATATGGTCCTGACAGCAGACGTAGGTTATTTGGCCCTGTCTGCTATTTTCATATATATATCTTTAGGGAAAATAACTGACCGAATTAGGCTTCCTGCATATTCTTAAAAATTCATGATAACACTCGGAGCTGCAACATTGCCCCAATTTCTTATTCATAGCTTGTTATTTAAAAAGATCTTGCATTTATAGAGAAATTATGCAGTACATATCTCCTTTGGAAGGGAAAGAATTTAGCCCACTATGTATAACAGACTGCGTTGTCAAAGAGCACAGCAAATTTACTTTTCCCTACTTCCCAATCTGCCTAGGCCACCTCCAGAGGTACCTTCTGTTTCATGATGGGGGTGGGGGTGGGGGAGAGGAGGTTTTTAAAAAGTCCCTGGAAGGGCTGTTGCAGTAAGGAGGGTTTTTAATGATGTTTTGACATTTTTTGGATGAATGCTTTGATAGAAACTGAGAAAATGCTCAGGCAAAAGGATATGGAAAGCTTTAGCTACTTGTATAGGAACTTCCTGCAACTACTTTCTGTTAATAAAATTATATATGAATAGGGAAAAAATACATTTAATATGTTTACAAGAATAACAAATTTTTGGCAGTGTCATATTTTCCAAATTTGGGGGTCTTCCATTGTATAAATAAATCTGGATGTAGGGAGTATCTATTCTATTATAAATGGTTGAAATAAACAAATAAATGGAAGTTGACATTAAAAAAAATGCATTAGGGCTCAGTGCCTGTGGCTCAATGGGCTAAGGCACCAGCCACATATACCTGAGCTGGCGGGTTCGAATCCAGCCTGGGCCCACCAAACAACAATGACGGCTGCAACCAAAAAATGGCCGGGCGTTGTGGTGGGCCTCTGTAGTCCCAGCTACTTGGGAGGCTGAGGCAAGAGACTCACTTAAGCCCAGGAATTGGAGGTTGCTGTGAGCTGTGATGCCACAGCACTCTATCCAGGGTGACAGCTTGAGGCTCTGTCTCAAAAACAAAACAAACAAAAAAATGCATTAGAATAGGATTACCAAATGAAAAGGCAGAGTTTCTTTCCCTGGAGATTTTTAAAATGAGAATGAGTACCCAACACAGAATTATTTAGATACCTTCTTTCCTAAAGGTGAGTAGAGCTATTTGACCTCAAGCAATTCATTCCAACATTCAAAGTTTGATTGCCTATTACTCATTGTCATCTCATTTAAAAGTCAGCTTAACAGACTTTATAAGTAAAAGTTTTTGTTTTGACTCTTGGAGTAGCAACATTGAAATATAGTCTTTCCCAGTATGATGATCCAGGGTGGTGTTTCTGAAGTGTGAGGGTATGTGGGTGTGATTAGAGGGAGCCAATGTACTAGCAGTTTGCACTTCTCTTGTCTAATTTGATAAACGGTAATGAGCTTCTGCTAATCTCTGGTGTAGCGGGAACCTATTTGCAGTGCTCAGGACCTGGAAGAACTGTGGTGTGTGTGTTTGCCTCAAGGGGGGAATTCCCCTCTTACACTTGCCCATATGTGTGCTTACATGTGCATATACCACCTTAAACATTGATGAAAAATAAAAATAAATTAATCAATTGCAGTGTCAAACTGATTGTTGGTGAATTGGTAGTGAATCTAATGATGCTGCTGAGCTATCCAAGAATGCCTTCTCAGCTTTCCCTTCTGCACGGCACCTCTGCTCCAGCCAATTCTAGAGGTATCCATTGGCAGGCAATGCCCTTTGCAGGATGTTGCCTGGCTCAGGACTTGGTGTCCAGGTGCTGTGTTCTGTGCTTGTCTGCCAAAGTACTAGGGGTGAAGTTTAAACCACATGTGCTGTTGACCAAAAAGGCCTCCTGGCATCCAAATCTCCCCTTCTCTTGCTGCCTTACCTGAGGTAAAGCCCTTATTTAACATTTCCAATGGTTTTAGTAATGGAGGACAAGGCTTGATTTCAGCCAGCTCCCTTGAACGAACAGTAATTATCTTGGCTGGAATTAAGTAGCTACAGGTGTCAACACCTGCTGCACAGTTAAGGGCTGTCTACATGACTGCTGTTTACTCACATCTTGAAACAGGTCATTTGGTGCTTGAGTCAATGGAAACATCTTTGGCCTTAATTAGCCTTCCATAACAGGACAATGAAATACAAGCCCAACAAGAATGGACACACAACCCTCTTGGCTTGCCCACTCAGAGAAGAAGTATACATGAAAATCCAGAGTTAACATTACAAAAAGTCATATTTTGAAAGCCAAATTGCAGTTTACATTTTCAAGATTATAACACTGCTAGCATTTTAAAATGTGATATTCATTTTCATTGTTGCTGCTTTTACTTGTGATCAAATGGATATGAAACCTTCCAAAAACAAGTATTTTGCTATGCAATTCATTGTCTCATTAAATATTTGATAAATGAATAAAATCTACTTTTTTGTTCACCAGTATGTTGAAGCTTATCACAAAACTCAAATCTTCTTGGTTCACATCTATCAGAATCCAGAGCAAGTTTCCCATTTTCCATCTTCTGAGGATGCTTCACCATTAACTTTTTCTCTCTATTGTCTCATAGTATTTCATCTTATCATTTCTTATTTCTATAATTTCTTCTATTGCCACTCAACCTGTGGGTCACAGACCAGGAGGATCAACATATGCAGACCCTTGGAACCATCGGCTACATATTAAATCAGAATCTACATTCGAAAAAACTGCAAAGATTTATATGTGCATTAAATTAAAAGAAATACTGACATAACACGTTTCAGTCACACAATGCAATTAATTATATATATATCTAGTTTCCCCTGGGAATGAAACCTCCTTGAGGTCAGGTCTTTGTTCAGCCTGGGAGCCCACTCCTTACATCTCTGCTCTTATGATATCCTTCCTGAAGAGTGAGTTCTGCCCTGGGGTGTGTCCAGATCTTGCCCATATACTATCAAATTTCCCTGTTTTGCCACTATCCCATCAGTGTAAAAGCTTAGGTTTTTGTCTTACTTCTGAAATAAATTGATATGGCTTTTCTTTCTATGTTTGGTAACTAGATATCTGCATTTTACCACTGGGTTTAATTCTCTTCCAAAAATGTGCCTAGTACTTCAGTCCCAAAGAGCAAGTGCTGCTTTATGCTTTGATTACAAACTGCTGAAGGGTAGGACCAGTCTCATTCCATTCTCTTTTTACAATGTGAACATAGTTATAATGGTGTACTGAAAGGTCCTTGATCAATGGTTTTCCACAAGCTATCCTGCCAATTAGATGCAGCTACTTTGAAAACTGTCTTATCTCTTTTAGGCCTATAGCATTTGGTAAATAATTGTTCCAGTGAATGAAATTTGTTCTATCAACTTGAAAGAATGAATACTTCCCCCAAGCACATTTATCCAGGTAATGTGGAACTCACCCAAAAGACTTAGCTTTTTATATTCCTATTGAATTTTACCTCATTTTTGCAAGACTGGAAATTCCTAACCTTGTATAAACTGATACTTGAATCTCACTGGTGATATGTGTTCTCATAATTTTGGAAGGGGTCCTTTTGCTACCCTTCCTGGCCCTATCTTCACCCTGTTGACAAGTGGAAATCGTGAAAAGACTAAGAGTAGAAGAAGCAATATTAACTTATTCTTGTTAGCAGTAACATATCACATTTCTATTGATTCTATCAGCTTATTTCAAGGCACCTGCTGGCATTCTACACAGAGTTGAGTAGCCCATGTAAACAGGGAGGATCTGGTCTTCTGTTTGCAGTTTACTGCCCTACCTGACTGTGCCTCTACCTTGGACCACCGGAGTAATAAGTGTGGAGGTGAGAGTAGATGTAGAGGAAGAGAGAGCAAGAGAGGGAGAAGGGAGAAGACCAGGACAATAATTACAGCAGGCAGGCAAGCAGCTAAACAAGAAGTGTTCAAGCCTTTAGGTCAGATAGGTGTAAGTCCTAGCTCAGTTACCTACTAGCTGTAGGAACTAGGGCATTTAAAAAAAAAATCCTACTCATCTAAAAAATTATCTAATGTAAAGGAATCTCAATTATCTCATCCATAGAAGGAAAATCCCATACCTAACTTTATTCTTAACCACCATACCATTGTATAGGCTGTGCACTGCACAAAGTACCTGCTGTGGAGGTGAGCATGGATGGAAATCCAGGCTGCTGTATCCTCAAGACATGAGACCAGATAACTTCTGCCTAGAGGAAGGCACAACTTTTTCAAATGATTATAAAGGTACCCTATCGGCTAGCTCCTAAGTTAGACTTGCCATACAATTTCTTGTGAGGATTAAAAAAGATAGTCTGTGGAATGATGGCTGGTTGTCATTCCGTGAATGTTTTGCCACTTCTCTAATCCTTGTTTTTCCACTCTCCAAACATAAATTCCATTCTCAATATCTAACCTTCTCCCACAGGCTGCAACCAAGGCTACCTGTTCTTCTTGGGCTCATATCTTCCAGGGTCTGCCCTCAGGGAAATAATCTTTCCCCCAGTTTCAATTTGAAAAATTTTTGAAAAGCACCTGATAGACCTGACCAGAGTCACGGGCCCAGAATGATAAAGAGCTCTCATTATCAATCCTCTCCATAACCACATGAGGCACAGGAAGAAGAACAGAACTCAAAGAAGGGGAAATTGTTCCCCCTACTCCATCCCAAGAGGATGAATGATATGAGCAGGAGATGACACAAATATTTCCACTATAATTCATAAAACTATCGAGCACTTGCTATGTGCTTAGACTCACAATAATCCTAATGAAACATATACAGACAGAAAAGATAGGGCACACAATGATTTGAGAAGCCGTTACGTCCATATGAGTGAGCAAATGCAGATTAATAACTATGGAATTAACTAGTGTTGTCTCTGATGGAAGTCAGTTCTCCACTGGGAGGGTCCCAGTTTTCTTATGTGAAAATGCAGTGTCCGAACCAGACCATTGCTAAGTTTCCTCTGACTCAGATGTCTGTGATGCCTCTGTTTATTCTTCCTTCATTTCATCTCTCCATCCATCAAATCCATCTCTCTACTGCTACGTTAGGAGCTTGAGACAGTTGGATCCTAAACCAACAAGAGGTTATTGACAGGCTACAGAACAGAAGGCATTATTTTAGGCACAGTGATATATGCAAAAATGTAAATGATAGTCTTTGTCCTTAATTTGTTTTCAGTCTCGCTGAAGAAGGCTAAGTATCCAGTACATGAGAAGTAAGAATTATGTAACAGACCATACTGCGATAGCGGGAAGAATAATTCATGGATCCTTGCCATATACATGGGGAACAGAAATTGGGGTTTCAGAGTGAGCGTGATGGTATACCATGAGGGCATGGGGATGGAGCCACAGAAGAGAAGGGGTTTAACTACTGCTGGAGCCAGAGTAGGGGTCACCATTGCTTGGACTGAGAGGAAGGTTAATCCTCAGTGTTCCCCACCCCTCTACTAACATTGAATTGTTTGGGTGTGCATTCTGTTTCTCTAATGTTATCATGTTTTTGTTGAGTTTACATTGTTTTAAATGAAAAATGCTGACAAATACTGTAAGTAGTAGTATGTCAGAAACAGAATTTACCTGAAAATATTTGAGGTAACTACTAATTGCATTCATTTGCTAATTAGCACTTTGTCACTGAAAGGAACACCAGATTGGATTTCCCACTGAGAAATACAAGTAGAACAGCAACAACAAAATATCAAGAAAGTGAATGCTAGATGCTATGAAGATATTAGGAACAAAGGCATAAGAGAAGTGTTGATATCATGCTAAGATTTGAAGGTGGGTGGCCAGAAAGAATTAAACATACATACGTCCATAATAATAGTAGTTACTGCCTTTTAAACAGCATTGATTCAAATTCACTATAGAGCCACATGGTACTAATAGCTTATTAGAAATCAATTGTTATCTGAATGCAGGTGGAGAGTAGAGGAATGAGGTTGGCAAAGAGGCTCTAAACACGAGGACAGGAAAAAGCCAAGTTTTTAAGTCAATGTTTTAAATATGATTGTGCTAAACTTGAAAATGTACTTTAAAAAACTATCAGACACAATAAGATATTGTTCAAAGCTCTATACAATTTGCCTTGGAATTTAGTGTCACAAACTGAGATAATTCCTTAAAATGCACTACACTAAGCATACCAAGTATAAGTCGGTAAATCTGAATGAGTCTGAATTTGCTACTTTTACTACATAATCAAGAAGAAATGAAACACACAAATGATATATCTGGCTTTTACTTTTTTGCAAAAGATGGTCACCTGCAGCAGATGTTCAGAGATGTTGCTTCTGTTATTTATCACATTTTTGTTTGTTATTTAGTATTTCAAATCTCCAATTTTTTTTCATTCCGTTCATTATATTCTCAGATTATCATCACAGGACAAGGCAGAGGGTTTGCGTGGTCTATTAAAGGCTGATTCTCTTCATTCCTCATCATGACTGTTACAGTAGGTCACCAACCACGTCACTGGTGTGCACAGGTGATAACAGAGATGCATAAGGTATGCCCCAGTTCCTCAGAGTCTCATATGTGATTTCCAAAGGGCCAGAGAAAGTATCATTATGAGGCCTGTGGTATAGTCCTGTGTGTAGTCTTTCCTGTAGGACGGTATTACAGAGAGTAATTAAAGGTTATTGGCAAAGGAAGAGAAAGAAAGGTAGAGGCAAGGAAGGAGGAAAGAAGAAAGAAACTGGTCAACCTGAGCAGGGACATAAAAAAATGGGCTTCAAGGAGGTGGGGAGGAAACCTGGCCTGCTGAACTAGGAAGTCGGGGGGGGGGGGACGGGGTGGAGGGGGCAAGGAAGGAAACAACGTGGGAATGAAGTAACCTAGGTAACCAATGACCAATAGAAAGACACAATCAATGACCAATAGGAAAGGACAATACTGCCTGGAGGCACAGAGAGGCCAGTAAAAGACTTGCAGCCAATGTCAAGGGGAGAGAATATTTATACCCCTGCTCCGCCCTTGTGTCTACTGTGTCTGTCTCTCTCTCTCTGTCACCTGGGCTCCACTTTGTCCCTGCTGAGTAGACTCTCTCGTCTTTACCCTAGACTTGGGCAGGTTCCTTCGCTTTCTATCCACACTGCCTTTGCCCGTCTTGCCTCAATTGAACTGTCTAGCTCAGCCAAGTAATTGAACCAGGTCCACTGGGCTCAGGGAAGTGGAACACCCAAACCCCTATCCAACCAAACTGGGTAAACCTCAGTATCAGGATTGAAAAATAAGAACTCGATAATGGGAATTAAGGCCATGAGGATGGACCCCATGAGAAATCTGAGCAACATACCTCTCCAAAGCAGACATACCTGCAACACCACGGCCGTAGGCATCGCAGTCTACCTGAGATTGCGGGTGCCATAGAACCCAGACTATCAGTCTGAGGACCTAAACAAGCCTTAGCAACAAAGTCTTGTTCCTTCATAAGTAAAATGTCTTTGCTTCTCAGTGTAGCTGGCAGGGTACATCAAAAGGCATAATTTATTCCAATAACTTGTCAGAGCAGCCTTCTCACCAGGGGATTGCTTGAGATTCTTTTCTCAGACCCTAAAATTAGCCTGCTTTTATTCAGGAACTGGCCTAGTACACAGTGTATTGTTGGAAAGGCTATTCTCATGCTGCCGAATGGACGTCCTGTAGTCTCCACTCTGTCACCAGAAACAAAGATAATATCACACATAACCCCTGTGCTAGTCTGCCATTTATTTGCCCCCGGCTGTGGGGGTGCCCTGAATTATTGGCCTTCTCGCTCCACCAAAGACAGAATACATATAGTGATGAACAGTTGAAAATAAATTGTTTATATTTATTGAAACAATTATATAGTATTAAGTGGTAAATATGAACAAAAAAAAAGACTTGAAATTATACTTTTTGCACTATATTCACAGGTGATATTTTTCTTTCTAATATATTCATTTACTTTCTTAGCTATTATCTTCAGACAAATTGGCTTATCTATTTTTACATTTTCTCATCTTGTACTTTTTTAATGCCACATGACACCTACAGAATTCTGTTTCCCATCTCTTCTACCATCATTATACATTTTGGTCTTTCTTCTAGACCCAGCTAAGATCTCACCTTCCTCACAAGAGTACATCTTACCTTTCTTTGTGACTCTAACAGCTTCTTTTCCAAAGACATGCATTGCCTTCTATCTTTCTCCCATTGTTATCCTAAATTATCTTATTCTTTGCTGGAACATGCATTTTCTCTAGTTTATATTGTTTTCTTGACAATTTTAAAGCTTTTGGAGAACATACATTTTGTTTGAGGTTTCTATATATTCCTGCAATGCCAAGTTTTTTCAACCACTTTATGCTGCTATAATAGCATACCACAGACTGGGGCACTTTTTTTTTTAAATCATAGCTGTGTACATTAGTGCAATCATGGGGTATAGTGTATGAACTTCATATACAATCTGAAATATTTTCATCTAACTCTTCGACATAACCTTCATGGGATTTTCTCATTTATTGTGTGAAAACATTTGTGTTCTGCATTTAGTAGGTTTCACCTGTCCCTTCTAAGATGCACCATAAGTGTGATCCCACCATTTTGCCCTCTCTCCATCCACCTTTCTCCTCCCCTTCCCTCCCTCACCCCTTTCCCCATCTTCTTGTTCTATAATTGGGTTATAGCCTTCATATGAAAGCTATAAATTAGCTTCATAGTAGGGCTATATACATTGGATACTTTTTATTCCATTCTTGAGATACTTTACTAAGAAGAATGTGTTCCAGCTCCATCCATGTAAATATGAAAGAGGAAAAGGCTCCATCTTTCTTTAAGGCTACATAATATTCCATAGTATACATGTACCACAATTTATTAATCCATTTGTGGGTTGATGGGCACTCGGGCTTCTTCCATGACTTAGCAAATATGAATTGGGCTGAAATAAACAATCTGGTACAGATATCTTTCTTGTAATGTGATTTTTGGTCTTCTGGGTATTCCTTTACCAAGTAAAGGAATTATAGGATCAAATGGCATGTCTATTTTTAGATCTCTGAGTATTCTCCAAACATCTTTCCAAAAGGAACATATTACTTTGCATTCCCACCAGCAATGTAGAAGTGTTCCCTTTTCTCCACATCCATGCCAATATCTCTGGTTTTGGGATTTTGTTATGTGGGCTAATCTTACTGGAGTTAGATGATATCTCAAGGTAGTTTTGATTTGCATTTCTCTGATGATTAAGGATGGAAGGAGCAATTTTTCATGTGTCTGAAGGCCATGCGCCTGTCTTCTTCAGAGAAGTTTCTCTTCCGATCCTTTGCCCTTCCTGAGATGGGATCACTTGTTCTTTTGTTGATAATACGTTTGAGTTCTCTGTGGATTCTGGTTATTAAACCTTTGTCAGAGGCATAACCTGCAAATATTTTCTCCCATTCTGAGGGCTGTCTGCTTGCCATACTTACTGTGTTCTTGGGCGTCCAGAAGCTTTTTTTTTTTCCAAGTCCAGACTGGGGCATTTTAATGAACAGAAATTTATCAGATCACAGGCATGGAGGCTGGGAAGTCCAGGGATCAAGGGGTCAGCATCTGGTGAGGGCAAAGAGAAATAAAGAGCAAGAGCCCTTGTCACTCCTAGGCCCTTTATAATAAGCATTTATCCATTCATGAAGGTGGGACGCTCATGACTTAAACGCCTCCTATTAGACTCCGCTCTCCTAAACTGTTTTCAACATATGCTTTTTGTAGCAACACATTCAGACCTTAGCACCAAACTTAGGTAGTAAGTCAAAACATCAATAAATATTGTTCATAGAATTTTTTATTTAAAATTTCATTTAATTTTTCTATAATTTGATAAAAATGTTTCATAAAGAATGCTATGGCATATAAAGCAATGTGAGAATCTGGGCGGTGCCTGTGGCTCAGAGGAGTAGGGTGCCAGCCCCATATACCAGAGGTGGCGGGTTCAAACCCAGCCCTGGCCAAAAACTGCAAAAAAAAAAAAGAAATGTGAGAATCTCAATTTGCATCAGAAAAGATAATCCACAGTAGCCAATGATGAAATGATGCAGATGTTCCTATTTGACAAAGATTTTAAATCAGTTGCTATAAAAATTCTCAAATGAACAATCATGAAAGCTCTTAAAATAATATATTTAGTACAAAATGGCAGTAATACTAGATAAAAGCTAGATTCACACTGAAAGTACCATATTCATAAGACATTTATTTTCCAAACTATCTTCATTTTTACAAAATTCAGACGTATTTCACACACCATAAAATGTATCATTTAAAGGTACACAAGTCAGTAGTTTTCAGTATATTTGAAGGTTATAAAACGATCACTACTATCTAATTTCAGAAGATTTTTATCATACTAATGGGAAACTTCTTACCTGTTAGCAGTCAATTCCTATTCCTGGCTTGATTTTTCACCAAAACTCACAATTTATTTATTTATTTATTTTTTGCCAGTTCTAAAGAGCCCTAATTAAACCATATATGATTAATTAGAAATAATAGCATATAGTAAGAGATTACAGTGTCAGTCTATGACATGGATTATCTCCCCTTCAAAATGCAGCATGAGTTCTTAATCTGCTATTAAATACTTTTTTTCTTAAATAACATGTTAGGTGGCTTTATAAAGAGGTAAGAGTTTTCAGTGTCAGCTGTGGTAAAATCTTTCTGTGTAATCAACAGTTATTTGGAATCCTTTAGATGCCCAGGAGTTCCAAAATAATGTATAGTTCTGGAATGGCATTCATTATTTATTTATCATAAAAATGCCAGAAATATTTAAATATAACATAAAGGTATGCTTTTACTTTAGCTAGACGAAGGGCCCCTTTGATAAGGCGACTATGCAATAGAAGGAATGCCAGAAAAATGTGCTCATAGTGTCTTCTGGAAACCTTGATGTCTGTCTATTCAGGCCAGAGGGGATTGAGGCCACAGGTGACTTTACAGATCCCTAAATGCAGCCTCTGGACCTAATCCAAACTTCACAGACCAAATCTCTATACTAAAAGGATTAGTTTTGTAAAATTTAGATTCAGTCAAAAGGCCACACTCAAGGATCCAAAAGGCCACATGTGGCCCCAACATATTGACTTGAAGTCAATCTCCTTTTAAGGGTACACTCATCTGATGTTTTTCTCTGTAAAAGGAAGTTTTACCAAAATGTCCGTATTTACATATGATTCCCTTTTATGCTATTTTGGAAACTGAACAGAGGGTATTAGAAATAAATCATCATTTGTCAGAAGATAAAACATAGCACCATTTAATGATTAGTAACCCATAAAATGTAGCTTAAGGGCAATAGTGATGCACATAAAATCTCTAATATCTTGTAAATTGTATTTTGAACATTATCCTACTATTTTCTCAAGAGAAGTACATTTTTAAAAGTTCCTAGGGCATCTAACTCCACAAATAGAAAGAAATAATTATTATACTCCTTTATCAGAAAAATCAAATTTTAAAAACTTTTCTTCATTGAATAATACAATGGTTTTTTAATCTTTCCGTGTTTTGAAATCAATACTATTGTTATTGGTCTTCTGCATTTGTGTGTATATGCTTGTTTAATATAAGTGGATTTGAATGTGTATGTGTGTATATAAATAAACATAGACATATGCTTATAGATCAAATAAGATAATTATTTTTAGCGGAGGAAAAATAATTAGGTGACTCGTGAATGTTGGTCATGTTTACACTTCTGTCTTGAGGTTTAGGATTTGTTAGCTCATAAAAACTCTGAGTTTATTATAGGTATCAATTAAATCCTGCCTAGGGCCGAATCCATAATGTGAAATATAATATAGTGTGAAATTGAATCATACCTATGAAATGTAAAAAATAAAAATCCATTTTATTACTGATATGCTTGTAAAAGTAGGGATGCTGAATTATAACAAGTTTGGGGTGTGGTGAAAAATAAAAAGACCATATTTAATGACCATTAATTGTGTGATTATAACATATATGTATAAATAGATATACATACGGGTGTGTGTTTTTATTTATAATGGCATCTCAAAGTAAATATATTTTACTATAAGAAATGTACAATAAAATTGCCTGACAAAATATATTTTTGAGGGAATCAAGTACTTCCCAAGAGTAGACTTGAGAAGATATACTGTAATACTACCATATCTATAATACGTGCTCATAATTTTCTTGATTTTATTCTGCAAAGTCTTTTTTTAACCCACAGATAATTACAAAGCTCTAATGTATGTTCAAGAAGGTGAAAAATCCATCATAGAATCCTTTACTTTATAGTACTATAATGTGGAGAAAATATTATTATAAACACTTAGGCTCACTCTTGATATATATAAATCTCCCAGAAAAATATTGAAATGCTACAGTTGAAAATAGAAATGTGATGCCATTCTTAAATAATAAATGTACCTACCAAGTCATAAATACCCCCTGGTAGAAAGAATTTGTTAACTGGACACTCATCAAGCCTTCCATATGTATCGTATTTTTTTTTTGTCAAAAGAGAACCAAATGGCTTCTAAAAATTAGTCATGGGTGCTAAGGAGAATTGCCGAGTGCAGCTGCAAGCAGAGGTCAACCTTAAGGTAAGCCTAGCAAGAGACCTTCCAAATGTAAGTAGAAGGTTCCTTTCTCTGTGTCTAGAGAAACAGATTTCTCTGGCATTCTGTAATGGTTGACAATTTTAAATGTGTCCTGAAATGATCCAACTGTATACCTCCTGGGGAACAATTTCATAAAATGGCTTCACACGTGAAACTCCTTGTCAGGAAGATCACCAGAGACCACCTGCCACACGTGTAGTGAGGACTATTCAAATTTGTGTCAGGAGGAAGCAGCCAGATCACTAAGGAAACTTGAAGGGAAGAGGAGAGATTGTCCTTCAAGCTAATACCTTTCCCCCAGACCTAGCAAAGTTTTACACTCCAGAACTGAAACATTGCGTATATCGTGGGGGTCTCACGGTAATACACACTAACATTCCTGCAGAAAGGCTAACGCCACAGAATAGCATTACTCGAAATTTCAGAAAACTCTATGCAATTTTCAATAAGGCTTCTATTGTCTTTTTTTTTAACTTTTTAAACTTAGCTTCATTGTGGTATGTTTGACATACAATAAACTGAACATGTTAAAGTGTGCAGTTTGATAACTTGAAAATCATAACAATGATCAAGATAGTGAGCAGATCTGTCATTCCCGAATGTTTCCCAAGTTTCTTTGTAATTCCACTATCCCTTCTTTATTTCCTCTCTCCCAGGCAACCTTTGCTTTGCTTTGCTTTCTGTTACTGACATTAGCTGGCATTTTCTATAGAGTTTTATCCTATGAAAGTCATAAACTATGTAATCCTTTGTGTCTGGCTTCTTTCAATCAGGATGCGTTTGTTGAGAGATTCACTCATGTTACTGTATGCATCCATAGTTCATGCCTTTTTATTTCTCAGGAGTAATCCATTATATAGACATATGTATACCACAGTTTAACTATTCATATATTAATGAACATTTCAGTTTCCCAGTTTCGGCTATTACAAATAATTTAGATAGGAACATTTGTGTACAAGTCTTGATATGGACGTGTGCTTTATTTTCTCTTTAGTAAATATCTGGGGGTGGAAAGGCTATTTCACATGGTGAATGAATACATAACTTTTTAAGAAATTGCCAATCTATTTTCCAAAGTGTTCGTGTCATTTTACATAATAAAGCCCGTAATTAATGAGGGTCTTAGTTCTTCCATATGCTCCCCAGCACTTGGTAGGATCAGTCTATTTAATTTTAACCATTCAACAGGCACATGCTGGTATACCATTGTGGTTTTAATTTGCATTTCTCTAATGATGTATGGCGAGAATCTTTTTATGTGTGTATTTGTTAGCCATCTGTGTATCTCCTTTGATGAACAATCTGTTCAAATAGTTTGCCCATTTTTTAATTGGGTTGTTTGTATTTTTATTACTAGTTTTGAGATTTGTTTATATCTTGCATTCAAATTCTTTACTGTGTTTTTCAAATTATATTAAATCCATACACTTGAAATCTGTGAAGTGTGGCTAGCCGAGGGTCCTTAATACAAACTTCAATAGTCAAAACAGCTTACTAAAGTCTCTTCCAAGTAACCAAAGACAAGAATTTTACAATTTATTAGTATCAAATATACTTTTTTTTTAGGTTTATGGCAGAGTTTCTAAAGCTACTTTGCTTGAACTAAAATTCATTTGACTTCTTAGCTTCTCTTTTATAAAATGTGATAATACTAATAGCTTCATCATAATGCTCTTGTAGGGATTAAAAGTATTCATAAAATTACACAGTAAATGCTCAATGATTTTTTTTTTTGTTTTGTTTGAGACAGAGTCTTAAGCTGTCATAGTTCACAGCAGCCTCCAACTTGGACTCAAGCCATCCTCTTGCCTCAACCTCAGTTTTTCTATTTTTTAGTAGAGATGGGGTCTCACATTTGCTCAGGCTGTTCTCTAACTTATGAGCTCAAGCAATCCACCCATCTCGGCCTTCTAGAGTACAAGGATTACAGGCGTGAGCCACCACACCGGTCCAATATTTTCTATTTTTTAATTTATTGTTATTCTTTCACTCCTGCTTCCTAAATCCCACCTGTGACAGACCTCCTTAGCTAGGTTAGCCTCTTGGTCTGATTTCTTTCTATAGGAGGAATGCTTTTCAGAGGACACAGGCTGTTGGGGGGATCAAATTAGGCTCTTGAGATTAGGATCAAAGAAACTATGTAAAATAAATGGAAATATCTGGCCAGATAGCACTGAGATAGCTGATGAAGATCGGGGTATTTGAGTATGACAGAAAGAAATGTAGCCATCTTATAGTTTGCCCTTCATCAAGACAGTTTAATTTCATTGATTTGCTCCTATGGCTGGATACTGACACTACATTTAATTAATAAACCCCTAAAATGATAGAATGCCATTCAGATCTGGAGTAAGTTCATAAATAGAGGCCTTCACTGCAATTAAAATAGAACTCTCTAAAACATCTGCTAAGTGATCCTCTTCTCAAAAGAAGATTTCAAGTAGGCTATGAATAGTTTATGGGAACATAACTTTTAGGAACTTTATTATCAGAGATTGTGATGACTCACCTTAGTTTGAGGCCAAATAAAAAAGGATTTTGGAATATTCCCCCTACCCGAAAAGGACTAAGTGTGAGAAGGGGATAATTGATTTGAGGTAAGCTAGGCTGGAAGCTAAAGGGGGCGATGTAAGAAGACACAAGTCTGACACTTGGAAGAAGAGCAGAAAACATTTTTAGTGGTCAACTGAGCTCCCTGGTAACGTTAGAAAACTCAGAAATATGCCCTCCCCTTTTAGACTGTAAGTTCAGTGAGGGCTGAAGACTCTGCCAGTTTTATTTAACGTTTATTTCTAGTGCCCAGCACAGTGTTCATTACATAGTGGATGCTCAATAAAGATATAAAAGGAGTGTTTTCGAAAGCCCAACTTTATCCCTCCTTCTCTACAATGTAAAACTCTGCTTGCTAATTTTGCTCTTCCCAAATCTTGAGAGATTAGATAAGGTTTGATGTTGGGAGGGTTTCCTTTGGCCTGAATCAATTACAAGATCATTCCACTTCTCTTGGACTAAGCATTACCATGGTTGAATTCTCTACAATTATTTTTGAAACCTGCCAATTTACATACATCACCAGGGCAGTAACTTTATTTGCGTAATGTCTAATAAGAATGTTCTACACTAGACAAAACACTTAAAATCTTTCTGACTTTACCCCCTTGATCTCATTTTTTTCCCCCTTGTAAAATGAGTTATCTAGAGAGAAGAGGCTCACATTCAGACATGCTGGCTAGGTGGGAAGAGGCTGAGGCAGGTAGTGAGCCTTTGCTAACCAGGCCAGAAGGGGACCCACTTCTGGACAACTGTACCTATTTTTATTTCCATAAGCTCAAGCTCATGTGTGCTTAGCTTATGTATGCTAAGCACTGTTGATAATCTAGAAGCTTTTAAGTACACCTGGCTTGGCATTATATGACATTCGATGTCATAGGAACAGAGGGGAAAGGAAGGAAACTAGCATCCATGCAGCGCCTACTGTGTGCAAGGAACAGTGTGGGGTACTTTAAATACATTTTAAAAAGAGTAATCCATCCAGAAGTTTAATTATTTTTTTATTAAATACCATTCTGTGTATAAAGAATTTGATGCTTAGAGAAATAAAGTGATGACCCGGAATAACATAACAAATCAACTAGTAGATCCAACAATCACATCTAGTTCTGACTCTTGATTTTGGGATTTGACTGAGATGACATCTAAGAAATGTAAGGAGAGAGTACAAGGCACAGAAAATTATAGATATGTCTCAGCTTTTGTTAGTAAATCAACTAGTTTTATTTTTCTAGGGCACTGGAGAGACATAGTTTGAAAACTGTATTTTTTTTCTTTTACCATAACACCAATACTCTATAATTTATTTCCTTTTTTTTTTTTTTTTTTTGGCAGTTTTTGGCTGGGGCCGGGTTTGAACCTGCCACCTCTGGTATATGGGGCAGGCGCCCTACTCTTTTGAGCCACAGGCACCACCCTAATTTATTACCTTTTAAAACCTAAAATTTATAAAATATTGTCTTACTTAAACCTCAATATATTTATACTAAATTCTACCCCATGGTGGAAGGTGTAACCAAGGAGCTTTGGGACATGTTTTGGTTTTGACATATTTTAACTGCACTTGTGTGGTCTGAATATAGATGGGTAGATAGATAGTTGTGCACATCCAATTAAAATGGTATGTTTACCGATTCCTGTATACATTTAGTGGAACTTCGCACGTACCACATATCTTCCAAGGCTTCCTGAAATCCACACATGCATTTTAGATTTACAGATGGTGACTTCGACAGAAGCAAGGCACACATAACATTTTAAAGCAAATTACTGATAGACCAATCATACAAATATATACAAAGGATTATCTTTTAAATGACCTGACAAACAAAAGTGTGATTGTTGTAAATATATAGCTGAGCTATTCTCTATCCAGTTGATTTGACCTCCTTCTCAGCCTTGAGAAGAAAATTTAACACTGTTCACAATGCATGTTATATTTTTTTCTCATACTTATAAATTAACACTTTAAATTATGAAAAACTTTATAGGACTGTTATGATTGAAATAAGTACTTTACAAAGTCACATATTGAACTCTAATCCTCAACATAGCCATGTTAAAATAGGGCCTAAAAGCAGGTAATTTAGGTTAAATGAGGTCATACAGTAGGGCCCTGAGATGGTGCATTTAGTGTCCTTATGATAAGAGATACCAAAGTACACGTAAGCTTCCCTGTCTCTCTCTCCCTCCCTCCACGTCCCTCCCTTCATCCCTCTCTCCTGCAAGAACACAGAAGGAAGGTGCCAGTGTAAGGCTCGAAGAGAATTCACCCCAGAATCCAACCATGCTAGAATTCTGATCTCAGACTTTCAGCTTCTAGAACTATGAGAAATAACTTTCTGTTGTTTAAGTGGCTCAGTCTATGGTATTTTGTTATGACATGGAACAGACTTAGATCAGGTCTTTAATGACATATTATTTCTCTCCCCAAATTCTATAAAACAGAAATCAAGTCCTGTTTCAGTTATGAAAAAATAAATAAATAAAAACAACCCCCCCCAAAAAAAAACCCAGAAAAACAGACAGATGGATAAAAAGTAGGTAGATAGAAAAATGACCATATATTCATTAAAGGGCTCAGATGAGCTCTAGTGGCTTTGATGATTTCTGAATATTATGATAGCAAATGTGAATCTATCCCGAATTACTGGTACAAG
Source organism: Perodicticus potto (assembly GCA_963574655.1). Taxonomy (NCBI): domain Eukaryota; kingdom Metazoa; phylum Chordata; class Mammalia; order Primates; family Lorisidae; genus Perodicticus; species Perodicticus potto. The sequence continues at coordinate 34,823 of CAUYRH010102741.1, read as the reverse complement.
CTCTGAAGGTCAAGTGTTTGATGGAGGGTGCTCTAATCGTGCACATTCCCTGTATGAGTCATAAAGACCAGTAGATATGGTTCTTTCAGGAAGGTAATGACTTGCTGAATTGACTGAGGGTAAGGTATAGCACCAGACCTATTATAGGGAGATATTAAATGCTGGTGATATCTAACCTCAAAGTCATTATTTTTTTATAATTTTTAGACGTGAAATAAAAAGGTAAAAAATAAAAGGAGTTACTTATCTCTGTGCTATGGAGTCAGAAAGTTAGAAGCCACTTGAAATAATGAATGTGGTTGAGCAGGACTGGCAATCCTGAACAAAGAAGGTAAGCAAACAGCAGATAAGAGAGTCTTTTTAATCCATTATCCAGATATTTATAAAAATATTATCAATTTCTATCAACATATTAATATGTTCTGGGTCCCAATCATGAAGCTATATATGTTGGACAAAGATAAAAATAAGCACCATTCTTAAACCTCAGCTAATTTGCCAGCAATCTGCAAGAAATGATTTCAGTGTCCCAAAGGATTAGAGAAGTTCTTATAACTCTGTTTTGAAATATTCATATAATTATCAAATATTGGTCACTATGCATATTGTATATAATATAGGACAATGTGAGAGGATTCATTTCTGTTTTATTTATGAAATTCTAAGAACAACCTATGAACAGTTTCCCTAAGTCTTTCCTTTATTATCATCTATCATATTTAGCTATTTTAATTTGGCATTGGCTACATCTTGCTGCTGAGAGTGCATAGATAATTCTGCATTGATGTTGCTGATTTCTGGAATGTAACCACAAAGTTTGACACGATGCAGTCAGGCAGTAACTAAAAGCATATTTTCTGAGCTGCCTTGGAAAACAGCAGTGGATATAAGGATCTTAAAAAAGAAAAAACTTCTATGTGGTTGTTTTTAGTCCATCAAAGATGGGAAAAGATAGGTGACATCTTCGTCCTTAAAAAGAGAGTGTATTTTTTAAAAAAAACCACTCAAATTAGAAAAACATGGCTACACTTTCAATCATCAACAAACATTTAATAGCTTATATGTACCAGCAACTAAGCTGTGTATATTCGGTTCAATTTATAAGACTTGCACATCTGGTCTACTACAGACCAGTCTTTGAAAATATCTAAAATAAACCTACTAAAAAGTTTTCTAATTTTCCCTCTCTCTCTCCCCCTCTCTCTCCCTTTCTCCATTGCTCCCTCTCTCTCGTTCCCTCCTCCCTCAGTAACAACCAGCATGATGGAACCAGAGGGAACATGGATTATTTCTGATTTATAGGGTAAAAAGCAAGGGTTTAGGTCTCATATGTCCTGTCACTAGATTCATGATCTCTGACAAGTCATTTAGCTCATCAGGTGATGACAGAACACAACCTGATTAACAATTCACAGGGTGCTTTGAGACCCACATGTGATAACATGTATGAATGTACTTAGAAAGCTATTAAGTGCCTAATAAAAATAAGCACTTAATATTTCACACTAATATTTAATAGTGTGAAATATTAAATTATGTGGACAAGTATTAAAATGAATATCAAGTTTATATAAAGGTATTATATTAAGGGGCTTTAAACACATCTGTCATATATGATTAAAAATAAACATGTAGCACATGTACATATATATTACATACATAATATATGGCAATTTCTAGGTCTCTTTTTGCAAAGAGATCCTACCATCCTTAAATTGCTACCCAATTTTAAGTTTCCAATGAACTCGTACAAAGACAGGGACTTGTGATTAATGATGCTTCTATTTAATTAATGGTTCACAGGTAATTTCTCTATATTATTATAATAATCTTTTATAGTAAAGATTATAATGCCCTGTGATGGTAGGTACCTATTATTATAAGGGCTGTAATAAGTTATCTGAATCTTCTTCTCTTTTCTAAATGAAGAGACTAAAATAAATGTCATCAAGAAAATCACAGTGTGAGAAGAGAAAATTGGGTGTATCTGAGTGATATTTGTTGTACTTTTCTGCAGAACTCATAAAAGGGATCAGCTTAACATGGGATAGAATAATGAGAAATTTTTATAAAGTATGAATAAGGATTTAGGATTAGGATGCATAGATATGTGTACACAATGAAGTTTAAGGCAAACAACAAGATTTTCCAGGGTTGTTGTATTAGTGTGTGACAGATGGTTTGGAAGGAGCTAATCTGGAAGGGTAAGTGACCTGCTAAAAAGTTCATGCAACAGTTCAAGTATGAAGTGCTGAAGAGCTTAATTAGGATAGAAGCACTGAGAAAAAGGAAGATGGGGCCAGAACAAGTTCCCATAAAATTTGGTAGAGGAAGTACTACCCCCATACTAGTTTTCTTTCCCATTGGCCTTTTTGCTGTTAGTCAATATCACAAAGTACATCTCATTTCAGAGCCTTTGAGCATATTGTCTCCTTGGCTTAGAAAAATTTTGCCTTGATGTTCTCAAGTCTTTCTCCCTCATTGTATTTATATCTTGGCACTTTATTTAAGAGGACTTCCCTAATGACCCTATCTAAATTAGCACCACCTATGGCATTCATTGCCACATGATAATATGGCCTATGCCCTGTCCTCGTTTGTTTGGGCTGCTATAAAAACAGACTGTGTGACTCATAAACAGCAGGACATTATTTCTCATAGTTCTGGAGTCTGGGAAGTCCACGATCAGGTCAGCAGTGTAGCTAGGTTCTGGTGAGGGCTCTCCTCTGGGTTACAGACTGCCAACTTTTTGCTGTGTTCTCACACAGCAAAATGGGTAAAGGTCATTTTTACAAGGGCACTAATCCCATTAGGGAGGGCTTTACTCTCATGACTAATCATTTTCCCAAGGCCCCACCTAACACCATCATCTTGGGGGTTAAGATTTCAACATACACCTTCAGGGGAACATAAACATTCAGTTCATTTCATGCCTGTTTGTTTATATATGTGGTATCTATTTCTAAACCAGCATATGAACTCTGTGAGAGATGATAATTTGCCTATTGCATTGTCTGCAATGAGAGGGAAGTTTGAAGATAGGAGTAGATAGGTAGAAAGGAAGAACTGGACTATAGGAACAAAGCCAGATCTAGAATGTAGGTAAAGAAGTTGTTTTCACAGGAGACGGTGATGAAACCTTGAAGGGGAGCTATCAGAGAGAATTATACATGACTGAGAACTGTTTCAACTCTCTTAATCTCTATTCATTCTGTGACAAATATATTGAGAGATTAAATAGTTCTTAATGATAAAGACTAGTGAAGGTTCTGGCAATGATCATTCTGAACATCAATTTCAATTACCATTGCTCTAGATAAGGCAGATACAAGGCAATGAGGAGAGTGGGCACTGAGCAGGTATATCAAATTATTATAATTCAACAAAGAAATAGCATATACTCATGATCGTATGGTTTAACTTTTTTTCTCAAAAGTGTTGTAATAAAAAGTCTAGGTATCTGAGGATTGTGGTTCTTAATGGTTGCTCTGTAAGATAAAGAAAGAAGATATTTTAGATTAAATCTTGAACATTCCCTGGGTTTTATAGAAACAAAATAGTCTAGACTTTTTGGAGGCTATGCATGCATGCTAGGCTGAATTTTCTGAACTTTGGAGCCATCAGTGAGAGAAAATTTGAAAGTTGCTGGAAGATTAGAAATAATAATCACACTTTAGATGCTTTAAATGGCTGGACTCAGCCCTTACTGTGGCCGGTATCCCCTGCCACAGTGAAATGAGTTTTTGCTACTTAGTCCAGATGTCTTTCTTAAACACTTGATCAAAAACATATTCTCCAAACCCAGGTACTTGGGCCATATGGTGGATAGTTTATCCAGAACTACTGATTTATTTACTTATTTTTTTGTGTATAGTGGGGGTAGCTGTTATATTACTTGACTAAAATGGATGGACAGATGGTAAAAGCCAGAGGAAACAAAGAAGTTAAAATATTCATGATCATACTGCCGCCTGCGATTGAACACACACAGAGACAGGATTTCCCACAAGATAGTCTGAAGTTGGAGACTTTCCAACATCCCTCCCCCCCCCAAACGGTATTTATCTGGTTCTCTTCATTTTCTCATCTTCATGTTCCTTCCACTCCAGGAAGATCATTTTCCTCACCATCGGCTGATCATTCTTTTTAGGTCCTTGCCTTTCTTTTTGTTTGTGCCACCACCTTTGCTTGTGCTGACATCTTTCAACATCTTTCCTGATCCAACTCTCACAATCCTCCAAGAGAAGTTCAGGTTGTGGGTCAATTGCATCCTTCCCTGGACCATCAGCTCTGCCTCCTTCTTGCAGATAGTATCTCATCATTGCTATACGAGGGTTGTCCGGAAAGTATCCAGCCACATACATCTCTATTTTCCGTATTTCGAGGCTGGATACTTCCCAGACATCCCTCATGTATCATTTAGTGATTGCATCAGCTCTTTAACACAGTTTAACTTTTTTATTCCCAGATTTTCTCTTTACAGTAAGATTGTACTCTTTCTAGAACCCACAATATGCCTCATTCTTTGTCTTGCTCAGAGCTGGTACTCAATAAATATTTGTTGACTGATGGAAAATGCAGTTAGTAGTATTTATTTCTAATGGAAACAAACTCATGTTTAAGGAAATATAATGATTTCTTCTTAAACAAAGCACCATAATGTGAATACTGTTAACGGTGCCCCTAAGGGCTTAAGTTTTGTACTGTATTATTTTTTTGTTTAAATATTAATAATCTTATACCTAGCAGCTGCCTTTTAAAATTTATTGGCATTGATTAGGGTCCATTCTAGGCTATGATAGATACTTTTGATTTAGGGCTTGGTGCTACAATACCAGTTGAGAGTATAAACAAAGTGAAAGTTTTGTCAATAGGTCAAAAGACTAAAAATATAAATAAATTAATATTATAATTTTATCTTTAGAAAAAATAAGGACATATTTAAAAAGGCCAGAAACCGATATGCAGCTTTTTAAATAAAGAGGGAAATTTTTGAGACATAAATTTACACCGCATGAAAGCAGAATCAGTGCTCCTGGATATATGTCCCCCAGTGTATTTAGTATACTCACTAAATAGAAAATGTGGGGAGTTTGTCAGATATCCGTCCATTTACCTGCTTCCTTTTTCAGGACCTCTATCCTTAGTCCTATATTTTTCTGACGTTTTACTCCTAGTGCCCACTGGGGTCTGTCTGCTCTCCTCACAAACGATGCGGTTTCCTCTTTTCTCTGTACCTAACTCCACACATTTAGAGCAGCTAATCTTTCCAACACTTGTCAGCTCAATCTTTTCCATCATGGTGCTGCCTCAGCCAACAGCCATGTTCATAGACCATATGCATTGACCCTCCCAAGAGCATTTGTATTTTTTCTATAATACAGAGATTACTTGCTATGAGGTTACATTTTTTTTTTTAATTGTTCAGTAGAAGGAGAGAAATTTTGGAGATTCCCAGATGTTTCCTGAGAACCACCACCTAGAATTTATTGGAAATAAAGATACATCTGATCAGGGCAGTGCCTGTGGTTCAAAGGAGTAGGGCGCCGGCCCCATATGCCAGAGGTGACGGGTTCAAACCCAGCCCCGGCCAAAAACTGCAGAAAAAAAAAAAAAAAGATATATCTGATCATAAATTAAGGATGAAAGCACTTTAAACATACTTTCACTGAACTATTGACATGAAAACACAGGATTCATGATTACATTCATCATTACATTCAACATTTTCAAAGGACTCAGGCTCTAATGCTCTAGTAATTATCTTTCTTTTCCCCAAAAGTGCCTGAGATACTGACCCAAATATCACTAGATTTTTTGTTATATTAATTCATTGCATGCTAAATGCATTAAATTACTTTAAAATTAAAATTAAATTTTAAAAATTAAAATCCTATCTGTGCCAGGACTACTATTTTACCTAATTATTTTTCTATCCCTGTTGATTGTAAAGGCTGTGCAAATCACTTATCTCAAGAACACGATGCATCTCTTTACTGTATCTCTGAAAATCTGCTGCTAGTAATATTTTGAATAAGTATTTTCTGTGACATTGACAGTACTGATTTTTCTGTGTGCTAAATTGCTCTGAACAAATGGTTGGCTGATTCTATGTCCTCTCCTCTATTTGTATTAATTCCCCATTTAACCCACTTGTTGAGGAAGAAAAAGAGGGGAGGAATTTGTGAGAACATGCGGTTCATGTGTCAGAAACATCCGATGAAGGGTACGGCTTCTTAGAGGTGACTTGGGGGGAGGCAAATGCTGCAGAAGTTGGACCTTAAGATTTTTTACTTCATGTTTTATGATCTTTCAGGATGGGCTTCCAGTGGGTTTAGCAGAAAATTTCTACGCCCCCAAAATTGGAATCTGTTGGAAATCCTTTATTCAAATGATCTTCCCTGGTTGCAGCTTTGCCAACTCCCTGGCAGAGCCTGCAGATGCTTTATTCATGGCTCTGTAGCCTCACTCCAGAATGAAATAGTCATTTGGTCACTAAGCTAAAGAAGCAGGACCTCTGGAATGTTTTAGGTAAAACTGGCAATACATAGCTCACTGTTCTGGAGCCAGACTTCCACTCTGGATCTTGCATCTTTTACTCTTATACTGAGATGTTTTCCTCTACCCCCACCATTGAAAGCAAGATTCTTCTGTTTTACCTATTACAGAAAGCTTTCACAATTAAGCATTATAGCCCATTGTCTCTGAAAATAATTTATTTATTAAAGAATAAAGAACTATAACCCATGATTACTTAATTTTGATTCAATTAATAGCATAATATCATCATGTGAACAGGGACAGAAAATAAAGTGATTTAAGCTGACTACTGAGCCATTTCTTGTTTTAGAAAAACATACAAATAATTCTCTATTCAAACATTCATCCACAGCTATAAATGCATATAATTTGACATTTATTTCATGTTGTTTCTAAGACTACCACAAATTAATTCTCTTAGAAACATTTTTTTCCAGTACAAAATTTAATATTTATCTTTAGTGGTATAGGCCTGATGCAAATAGCTTCTTTTAGACACTGGTATGTTTCAAAAATAGAAGAGAAAGAAGACTTATGAACAATAATCAAAAAATCTTTGCATAGATTTTTTTTAATTATCTGTGGTACATGGCTTAGTTCTATGCAAATAGACCAAAACCTTAGTAATGGTTGTGAGTGACATGAATCAGAACCACCTCAATTTTCTAGGGCATTTTTGACTAAAGGCCAGTAGAGCAGATGCAGTTATGATGGAAAGGGAAGCAGTGGAAACAGCTGCCGGGAGTAATGTGGTACTGACAGAAAACCCATCATTGATTCATGGAAGTCCAGATTATTTTTCCTTTTAAAATTCACAACTTTCTGTATTAATTTTCTCCAGTGCATGATTATTAAGTGAAATCATTATTTTAAATAGTAAAACCCAATGACCACAATTCTCCTCAAGAGTTGAATATCAAATAAAAGCAGTAAAGCGCAATTTCTCTACAAGGGGGATGAATGAAGTAATCAAGCTGGTTTCTACAAATTCACTGATTCTTGTACCCTGTGCTAACATGCCTGTTAAGATACTTGGTCAAAAATGTGACCCTTTCTGGTGACACATATAGAAAAGGATCAAATTAAAAGTCTAGTTCCCCCCTTTTGACCCATCACTCCTCTTCTTTCTCCCCATTTAATCACCTTCACTTTTCATTCTTCTGTTATAAGTCTTTCTTGATTTGTCACTTCTCCTCTCTATCACTTCTTATCTACAAGATGTGATGACTTGTGTACAATTTATCTACCACCCTCTTCTTTTATGCCTTTCTCCAACTTGTGTTACCATTATTTCTTCTCATGTTTATACTTAAAATGTTCTGTACCGTTCTTAACTATCCATTTCTGGGTATACTACCTTGACTCTGTATTAGTTAAATTTCCACACTGTAAGAGGAGAAGAATCACATACCCACACCTCTATGCTCTTCCTTCCTCATTGTTCCCATTGTCATTACTTTGTATTTTCATGTTCTGTACTGTTACATATTTCTCTGTGAATATATCAAAATTTTTCAGTTTGTGTATAGCTTTATTCTAAATATGGAATCTCATTTATGGAGATGTATGGTATGATTGTGAAAAGATTAATAACTGTAAAACCAGGTAGTATAACTGGATTCCTAGGAAAAGGAATGTAATCCTACATCAGGAAATCTTATCACTTGAAGAAGGTTTCCAGGATCAAAAGTCAATGGATTCTCCTCCTCAGTGCTTCAAAAAGAAATCGCTCAGTGCCAGGCCTGGTTGGCTCATGCCTGTAATCCTAGCATTTTAGGAGGCTGAGGCAGGAGGATTTCTTGAGGCCAGGAGCTCAAGACCAGCCTGCGCAAGAGTGTGACCCTATATCTATAAAAAGTATAAAAATTAGCTGGTTATGATAACACGTTGCTATAGTTCCAGCTACTTGGGAGGCTGAGGCAGGAGGATTGCTTAAGCTCAGGACTTTAAGGTTGCAGTGAGCCGTGATGACAACATTGCACTCTTGCCCACCCTATCTAAAAAAAAAAAAAAAAATGCTCAAAATACTTGAACTTTTCAGTGTGTTTCATGCAAAGGTCATGATTTTACAACACTGCCACTTTTGACAAAGGTTTTCATTGCCCATATTTCTTGTTTTTGGAAGAAGAGCATTAAAGCCTTCCTCTTATTCAGTAACTAGAGTCCGCGTGATCCTTGAAGATACTCCTCAATCTAGTTTAAAAGTAATGCTTGCTATTTTTCTGAGCAATCATAATCCTGAGGGTTCATTGAACCCCAAGTTTACTTATGCTGTTTATTAAATCCCATGTCTTTCTTGGATTCATTTTTTATTTTGCTACAGTAGTTTCTTAAGGTAGTGGTGTTATTTTTAAGAAAGGAGAAAACAGAGGATAAACTACAGGTTTGAAAAGTATCTTTTCATCTCAAATACATTAATAATTCAGTTGGGCATAAAATAATTCTGGCATCAAAATTATTGCCATTCAGAATTTCTTATCAACATACTTGATGTAAATAGTAAAATTCATATAATGACTCAGATTTGTAATCTTTCATAGGAAGCCTACCATATTTTGCTGTGTATAATATGTTTCTGTGTGTAATATATAACCAAGTGTTGGGCTCAAACTTTCAGGAAAATTCCCCTGGAGAAAGTGGCCGACTCTCAACAGGGAGAGACACATGTAGGGAGGGCTAAAGCTCCCCTGGTAAACATTCATGTCACACTGCCTTTCCCAATCCACCTTCTCTGTGAAGCTTGCCTCCTTCCCTCTCTCCTGGGAGCCCCTCCTTTCCCACCATATCAGGGTGTGCAGCTGAGATGGCCAAGTGTGTGGCTGGCAGGACCAGAGCTCCTGAAGCCACTTAGCCCCAGGCAGCCAGGTGAGTCCCCACCATGTGAACAGGCCTTGAGTTTTGGCCCTTGCCAACCTTGCCACTGCTCCCTCCCCTGATCACGGTGCCTGCCAGAGGCTGCCCTGTCCCAGTCCCGCTGGATTCTGGATCCTCCCAGACTGGAACCCTGTGTAGTCTACAGGCCTAGGCAGGAGGCTGTGGTGACCCTGGGAGGCCCACTGGGCTGTCCCATTGCTGTATTCCCCTTGTATAATGTGTATCTTTGTTTTTCCATCAAAAATTTGAGGAAAAATGCATAATTATACATGGCAAAATAATGGTATGCTCACTTCAAGTCTTTCAGAGTCATCCCTCTGTCCTTGATGCTCACAGTGCTCTATGTAAACGTGGATATTTAAAGACTTCAGTAAATTTGCGACTAAGATGATGATCTGTCGCTGAAGGCTTTCCAGGTTCCAATGATGAGTGCGCCACTTATTAACTGTGGCTCCTTGTGTAAGTTAAAAATCAAACCTCACTTCACTTTGTTCAATCATAAAGTATAAGTGTTTAACTCTTAGGGTTGAGTGAAGATTAAACAAAACATTATAGAATCGTTGCAAAGATTAATATAACAGATGTGAGGGACTCAGCAACATTAGCTGTTTTTATTTAATTTTGTTAGGCTCTTAGCTGATGCTTCCAATCTATACACTTTCTCGGCCTTCCCTTAGCTCAATATGTTTTTTCTTCTATTATTTCTTTGATAATTTCTTTCCACAGCTTTGCCCTCCTGTACTTCCTACTAAATACACTGTTGTTTCAGGATTGATTATAACTTTTATTATTTCTATTTTTTCCCAAAAAATAGAAGATTTTTGCTCTTTATTGTGAGATATTTTAAAAAATAATGATTACTGGAACATTTTCTATTTTTGTTATGTCTTTAAGCAAGTATTTTTTTGTTTTCAAGAACTGTTTCTTGTTATTTAAAAAGATGCAAGATGACAGCCTGTTCTTGTTTATTTGAATGCAATTTGCTTAGAATTTCTCCGTGGATACTAATCAGAATTTCTAAAACTTTCTTTTCTTTTCCATAAATTAAACTTTTTACCATCATGGGTAGTCTATCTAGTTGTTCTTTGTCCTGTTCGTATTGTTGGGTTGTTTTTTTCTTCTTCCTTTCTCTGAATGTCAGGTGTTTATCGATTACATATTAATATTTGGGGAAGATCCATTTTAACTGATACGTGTTAGTGACCCTGGTTTTCTCTCTAGTGAGTGAGTCTATTTGTTCAACATTCTTGCCTCTGGACAGGAGGATTACTATTGTGGTCTCCATGCAGGGGCTGGGTCTACCAGGCAGCAGGATTCCCTGAGGTTTTTATCAGAAGTGTGGAGAGAGGCTTGCTTTCTCCCGTACCGACACAGTGAAAAGTTTACTTTGGAAATGGTGCAGGTCGCATATTTTCCACATGACCCCTCTGCCTGTCCTTTTCCTTTTCTTTGTGTCACGTTTCTGTCCAGAGCCTGAAGCTTTGCTTTTCTTCTTTCTCTCATGCTCATCAGCCACACCAGGGATTTTAGCTTTCCCCAGAATTCACCTAGTTTTAACCTGGACACCAACTATCTTGCTAAGAAATCCACATACCGGTAATGGTGAAAGGGTCACCTTGACTGTTTCAAGCCTCATGCTATCTGAAACCTTGAATCAGAATATGGAAACCCTGTTACAGGGGTCATCCAGTCTACTTTCTACTTTTTAGAAGTAAAGAATAGGCTGGTATTTCAGGTCAGATATAGATCTTGCGATTCATGCTTTATGGTGTTCTTTTCTTGACCAGTCTAAGAACAAGATTATAAATAATCTCCCTGTCCATCACTTTACCCCAGACTCCATATTTAAGTGGCTCAGGATAACTTTCTGGTATACAGAGCTTTTCCTAAGGACTCGTGGTACCTCCTGATTGCTTTCTCTTTATGTAGACTCAGTTGCCGTGATGGTAATCAATGAAGTCCAGGAGTTTGCCCCTGTCGTTTTTCTCTCTGCTATCCACATGATACCCCAGTTTCCAGGACTAGGTTTTGCTTTCACTTCCCCACACTGAAACACAACCACATCTGGTTTTTAGCTTCCTAAAGACAAACCTTTCAAATAAAAACCACTCACTGCCTGGTTGCCAGTCAACACTTTCTTCCAACCTATTTCTAGTCACTGCCATTAATCAGTATCCTTTGGGGCCCTGGAAACTTCCATCGCCAAAACCACGTATGAACTTGGATCTGGCACTTGGAGAAAATAGAAGAAATTTCAGAGCTGGCTCACCACCCAGATCTGCTGCTGCTCAGCCCTCCCTCTTCCCACTGTGCTGCTGCTCCGTGAGCTGTTGATACTAAACACACTCCTGTCTCTCACATCCAGACCCACTGCTCAGTCAGTGCTTTTGTTGTACCAGCTTTTTTACTAAAAATGTTCAATGGCAAGGAAACTCTAGGCTTCCTAGGGACAGAGCCAGTACTGGAACTTAAGTCTACTGATTCATAATAGATTATAATTTATATTTACATTTTGTTTTTAAGCATATAGGTCATATTTCAAACAAAGTCATAAGCCTGAAGGTAGTTAATATTCTTTAATCTCTTACTATAAGCCAGGCTCTCTACTAAGTATTATTTATCCATTGTCACATTCAATCCTTCCCATCTGACAGATAACGAAGCCAGCAGTTTCTGTGGTAATTATGACCAAAACCAAGGGCAAAGCATTAGTAAGAGATGGTCATAACTCACAATGAAAGCCTAGGCTTTTTGGCATCATTAAAAAGAAAAGAAAGAACTAAGATGTAATAATTACACAAGTTTGAATTTATATTTTATTCTCATTTATGTTTGTCATGACAAATCAGTGGGCTGTTATGCCATAAGCTAAAAATGAAGCTGAAAAATGCCTTTAGTGAATTCATGTTTTAAAAAATTGTCCTTCTTTATGCTTTTATTTGGGTTAGATGAAGAGACGGAAGAAGTGGCTGCTTAACATTACTAATCCAGGTGTTAGCACTTCTATTCATGTTTCTGCTTATTTTCTGAGTCTCTAGTTTCCAACTCTTCCCTCCAGGGCTCCCCTCCTAAGACTGAGGCCAGAAGAAGGTGAACAATGAAGAAGCGACACAGTTGTGGATCAATATGGTTATACTTGGGAGTTTAAGAACGAGTGGATCCCAGGTTTTAAGTCTTAGGGGTCAGGGGAAGAAACTGTTAAATGTGGTCATTCTGACAAAACCAACAGATTGCCTTGGACCCCTCCACAATTAACCTTCTCTTCATCTGGATGCTTTTTTATCAGTATCAGTCTCAACTACGTTTTTCCTTTAAATTGGCACTCTGAGCATTTTATGGGGAGAAGAGTCAAGAGAAATATGGTTGTGGCTGTTTTTTAACAAGTTTTCTAAAACCCTAAGAAAGATCTTTAAAAAATCATCTGTGAATTACCTTCTTTTACTTTAAAAATATGAAATATTCAGTGTTTCACATTAGTTCATGAGCTATACCCTTTAGGGTAAAGAAGAGTGGTCTCATTTTGGGCACCCAACTAAAATGGAATCATTTATTTCCTTAAAAAGCAACTTCTTCTCTGAAAGTTAAAAGCATGAGGATATATAGAATGTGTATGTAAGACACATTAAAATACAGATAACATTTATCAACTTTTTAAATAAAGCTTTATATACAATATTTTAGAGGAAATCCATCATAATTTCAACATGGGAACTTTAATTTTTCAAATTAATTTTCCTTAGTCATCCTTACTTTCAAGAACCCTGGGAAATTGTCATTTCAAAAGTCAATTCCAAAACTTCTTGAAGTTGTGAACCATATGAGAAAAGCAAGAATCTTTGAGCAGAGGTTAAAAGACAATGTAGAACCCACCACAAAGCAAACTTTTGCCTTGAGTTTGGATTCTCAACTCCTTTTATGACGCTTTCAGTGTGGTAGAGATTACCTGTCAGGGAGCCGCATTCACGTACTCACATCAAGCAATCCCATACCCAGCTGCACCATTTACATGCCTGTTTAAAGCCATCTTGGTTTTCAAATGAGAGATACTGAGGTTCTCACTGTCTGTGTCCACAATATGGTAGGCTCAATTTTGAAAAATAGAAAATATGCCATTGCAAAATCAACATATGGTTCCTGCATAATATATATCTGCTTGAACATTGCAGTGAGCATATGGGACGAGAATTTTGTAGACACGGCGGCAGAGTCAAGGACAAGAAACTGACTTTGGTTGCTGACTGCCTTTCCATTTTCTATTGCAGAAGAACGTCAAGAAATGACTCGCTGTTACACACACATGCACACTGACAAAAAATAAAGACAGTATATCTTTTCAGTTGTAAAGTGACATCCTAATTCTTTACTCTTTATTCAGAAATGTCAGCAATAAGAATATAGACGGCTCCAGGTGAAATATGGCATTTTGGAAATTGTTCTTCTGGTGCATTATTCAAACTGGCATAGTAAACACTCATTGGAGTATCTTTACAAGTCAAGGGCCGTTTGCTTTACTCCAGTAACTGAACAATTGGATTCTCCATTGACTATGGTCCAACTTTAATTATGTGATCAAATCTGCTAACCTTACCTGAGATTACTTCAGTTGAGACAATCTAATTCTTTCTCTTAGAAATTGAGAAATGGACCCTTTTGATGAAAATATTTCAAATGGTATATAAAACCAGCACATTGTACCCTGTGATTGCATAAATGTACACAGCTATGATTTATTTTTTAAAAAAAAAGATAAATGGGATTGAGCAAGAGCAGGTCATTGATTTCTGGGTATCACAAGTAGTGACATAACACCTGGAATGCATGGGGTGGTCAGGAATTCCCTATAAGGATAAAGGAAAAAGAAAGAAAGATTTCTAGTTGCTGCAATGTCCACATGAGACCTAACCCCAGATGAATTTTACATTATATCATATACTATTTTAGTTTTAGATTGCATTTCCATGTTTGCTTAACTACTCTTCTTCAGACTGAAAAAAATAGACATAGTATGTTGCTATCCTATGATGGCATAAATTATAAATATTAAGATCGGGGAAGTTGGAAGTCTTTGAGAATTATTTCTCCCCTTCCCTGCCAACTTCTTCTATCCTGTTCTTATATTGCTTAAACTAATTTCTCCAAACAGAAATCTTCATTAGTGAAAAATATTTCCTTAAACTTCTGAAACCCCTATCAGCACAGTCTTGTGGTTCCTAGAAAGGCAGCTTATATTTATTATTTATTTTAGAAATGATTTTTAAAATAATTTTCCATAACTGAGATGATTTTCATTTTTTTCCTTTTGCTTTATTTTCTCCACTACACTCACCTCAGGTGAAATGTTAGGGAGCTCACAAAGCACTAAGGAGAAGGTAAATTCACCGTTTGGATGGAGTTCTTGTCCTCATAAGGAAAATGTCATTGTAATTTACTGTTGAATGTTTGGCCATTCTTGAGAAAGTCCCCCTGGAATGATATTAATCCATGATCAGTAAAAATGGACTGCTAACAAATAATTTTTTAAAAAAGAAAAAGGTAGCCATGCATTGTGGGGGGCACCTATACTCCCAGCTACTCGGAAGGCTGAGGCAAGAGAATCACCTAAGCCCAAGAGCTGGAAGTTGCTATGAGCTGTGACGTCACAGCACTCTACTAAGGGTGACAAAATGAGACTTCGTCTCTAAAAAAAGAAAAAAAAAAGAACTCTACGGAAATTTTGCAGAGTAAATCTATGGAATGTAATCATTTAATACTCTACATTTTATTTCTATAATGAAAAAACACGCTCTTAATGCCAGACTTCTTGTAAGAATCAATGCTTCTACACCTTTCCTTTTTTGGAAGATAGAATTATACCACAATCTCAGTGGAAACATAGTAACACAGGTTCATTTTCTTAGTGGGGGAGAGACATCCAACAAAATTCAGAGAATTTACTGAGAGTAGGAGAACAAATGGGATATTATATAAGTCACAACAATTTCAGCTTTCTACTATAAAAAGACAGCTGGATTGAGACACTTGGGCCACACCATGCTGGAAAAAGAAACGCTTGAACCCTAGATACCGTTGCTCCACTAGTTTGTAGAGGTGAGAATGTGGCTCTCATGTACTAGAAAAGTGAGTTAAATTTCATCTTCTCCTCTCTTCCCACCTTTTGCCTACAGGCTATTTCTAATTGAAGTTTTTGCTAAGGAAATGTCAGCCTACTATCCGCATAAAACTTAATTTACCTTTTTGGGGAGTTTTTGAGCTTTTATTTTTGCTTTTGGAAATGAGATACACTTTATAATTTTTGTTGAATTTATTTTTGTGTGTTTTTTTGTTGTTGTTTTTGTAGTTTTATGTTTATAACAGTAGTGGGTTGGAATGTATTCCTTCCCAAAATATGTAACATAATTTCAGAAACAATGAAAATAACTATAATGTGTTTGTTGGATAACTTCAAACTATAATTCCTTAGCCATTTGTTCATTCTTCTATTTTCACTCCCATGAATGGTGAAAGGTACTTCATTTTTAAAACAAAGGATTATACTTTTAAATAAATGGTTATAATTCTTTGTCTTGCAAGTTCATCTTTTGCCTTGAAAAAATACTTTCCCACAAAATAAATTAGCTACCCAAGGATCAGGGTAATATATGCAACTAGCTCTTTCCCACATGATCAATAGGTAAAATTCAAGATTGCACCTTTGTTTTCTGCCTTCAACCCTAACTTTTCCTAACTATAAGTTACTCCTGAGCATTTTATAAGAACACTATTTGGATGATTATTTTTGTCTGACCCTTCAATTATTGTTTCCAGGCAGCTTTTTCATACTGGCAACAACTGACTCTATATAGAATCAGCACCTGATATTTCTTTTAAGATGAAAACTCAGACTCTACACAAAGTCAGGAGGAGGATGGTAGCTGACATTCCCCAGAGAACAAGGCTCCAAACCAAGTTATTAATGGTGGAACATGGCCTAATTCATTTCCTTCACATTAATGATCTGTTCAGCCATGAGTCAACCTGTGGTACTTACATTGCAATGAATATTTCCTGAGAAATAGTGTCCTAAAAATAAAACATACATTAATATTGTGTGGATATATTCCATTAGAAAGTATTGGCATACTTTCTGCTACCTCTCACTACCGTTTTGCCCAATCTGGGCCTGCCTATTTGCAGTTAGTCTCCCAGGCCCAGCATCCCTGCTGATCACAGCCCATACCATTGCTAGTGTGGGCTGCTACAAAGCAAACTTGATCACATTTACACCCCTTGATTCTTATGACAGACTCTCTTCATTTTGCTTATAGGGCAAATCTTTAGCACTTTCATAAAATCAGAGTAATCTACAGATTTTAGGAGTTCACAGATCTGTCCCACTCTGTCCTAACAATGCAAAATCTTTGAGTATTCCCCATGTAAATAATATCAAGAGGTGAAAAAGTCCAGTTTTCCTTCTTCCAATAATCTTCCCTCCCTTCTTTTTATGTGCTCAGGGGTTCTCTACTGCTTATAAGTACCTTGAGTGATTAAAAAAAAAAATCACCACTGGATCAGTCCAAACGCATTGCACTGAGTGTGGTGAATGGATGCTAGATGCTCTATACAAAGTAACTTAGCAATTTGTGTCCCAACCAAGAAAATGGACTGCAACTCCATTTTCCATAACTGTCCCCTATACTAAAGCTGTGGTATTATCAATAATGACAAATAGTAAGAGGAATATCCACTACCCAGTGATTTGCTTAGTTGTCTAGAGTCCTTTGAATTAATTCTTTGACCTCACTGGAAGTGGCTGAGATAATCAGCTATTATGAGGATGTGGTTCTATACCTAAGTAACTCAGGAATGGTCTTTCTAGCATAACAGAAAGATGAGTTTCTCTATATAAGATTTGTACCATATAAAAGTGAGGCACTTCTCAACAGATAAAGCTAACTTTAAAGTTTTGGTTCAAAATTAACTAGTTGAGGCAAGTTCTTTCTCTCCTGCTCTCACCAGTGCTGGAACCAAGCTTATGTGTAATAGTAATTAGGGGAACAATAATTTGCGAACAACACGGTCGGTGATGAGCCCTCAAGAAAGTATTATATATCTATAAATCTATGTGTTTATCATGTGTATTACCTTGTGGCTTGCAGATCAGCCGTAAGAATGTTAAGAGGACTGAGTTCAATGTTGATAACATCAAAAAGACTGAGACTTTTTCATTTACCCTCTTAAGTATCACTAATTTCAGGTAATATCTTACCCCCATCTATTATTCAGCAAGAAATGGAAGTATCTTGCTAAAGAAGGTAGCAAAAACAAACCACAACAATAAACGTGATAACACAAAGATGATATACAATATCTTTTTAAGAGATTGCCCCAGTATACATTATGACCTTTATCTTCTATCAATCTTTGAGTTGAATTCTACTCTTCAATATGAACATTATCTGTAATTCCACAAACAAAAGATCCAATTGTCAGATTGCTGCTACTGCTACCTGGAATGCCCTGTCTCCAGGTTCAGCTGGTAACCTCTCTCTTATTTTTCAGAAACCCGTTGAAGCACGCTTTTTGCCTTTGCTGCAGTCCAATCAGATCTGAACATTCTTTCTTGCTGATTTTGCATGGCCTCAGTCAATGCACTGTTTTTTGTTTTTTTTTTTAATTGTATCTATTTAGCTACATCTCTGTAAATGCTATTTAATATGGGCTTTGGGGGGCAAGGATTGTATTTAATTCAATTCATCTCTCTATGTACATTGTCAAAACAGTGCCTGGAATACAATGAATCTTTATAAAAGATTTCTTTAATCAAATACCACTCATTGATTCAAAATCACTGAAACGGGGAGACATTCAAAGTAACTAGTATTCTAATTAACTTAGTAACCTATATATCAGAAAACTGTAATGTTAGTTTAATTACACATAATTATCTATGTAAAAGATTAGAACTACTTGAAACATAACTTTACATTAGTATCAAACATGTACTTCAATATCTTCCATGCCATATATGAGGTTAAAAAAAGAAAAACAACATTGCCACTGTTGGCTGAAGCCTAGATTATAATTATTGACATCAGGTGTGCTGAGGACTAAGTCTGCTAAGAGCACTTTCTTCCTTATATCTTTTTATCACTGGCCCCTTGTCTGCTGACTACGTATATAGTCTCTGTATTGTTTAGAGGACTACATATTCCCACTCTTTACATGTCCTTGGGAAGAAAAGCACAGCACACTCAGCTCTATTCCCTGTGTCGCCAACACATTTCCTCTGATGCAAAGGAGAAGTAGCTGATGAGTTTGGCAAAAGCAAGTGGGATTTTGTGACTCAGCTCCTGCTAGATTATCTCTGGTCTCCCCTGAAACACAGCAAGGGGTCTGCCTTGCAGAGGTGCCAAGACCCTCCCATAGAACTAAGTCTGTCCAGTGTTTGGATAAAGCATTAGTAACACCCTTAGTTATACCTAGAAACCTTGTCTTCCATTGCAAGTGTTGTTCTGTTAAGAAAAAATAATTGGGAGACTGTTAGGCTCAAGCAGCTCCAGTTCCCTGAGTTCCTATATAAGCAAACAGAAATCAAGTCAGTGTAAATGGTAACAAGAAACTGAAAGCTTACCCGGTCAGAAATTGCCACCTAATCTCTAATTAGAGACTTTCCACTGGAATGACCCAAATAAGGTGACTGCAAATATTTTCTTCACCTTGGATCTGCCTCCACCCCCAACACCATGCCTGTTTGTCAGAGCCACAAGAATGTGGCCTGAAGCTGCCTGATTTATGAATTGCTATCTGCTCAAACGCTTTAAAATTTTAATGTGTCTAAGTTTATCTTTTAACAGTTCATAATATAGTTTCGTTAAATCACTGCCTGCCTCTTGTGTCCATCTTTCAATTAGCTCTGAATCTTCTAGAGAAAAAAGAGCATCATTCATTGACTCTTCCCTCCAGAACCCCAATAATATTGAGCAGCACTTATAGTGAAGTAACTTTCTTTAGTTTCTACTCACAAATTTTGTTCCAGCCTACTCTCTCTAAATCCATGTCATAAGAGAATGTCAGACGCTGTAGTCTGTCTCTCAGTTTAACCTGGCCTGTTGACACTGAGACAAACTGTCATCCAAATTCTCTTTCTCCAAGATATACTTGGTCATTTGCAAATTGGAACACTGACAGTTTTACTTGCAAATTTGCAAATTCTCTCACATGCTCAAATCTATCTACTATCTGAATTCTTTGTTCAGCTTCCCAATATTAAACTGGTGCTCCTACCAAAAAAAAAATCTGTCAAAATGCTTTTAAATATTCTGAATATTTGATCATGTTTGCCCAAAGGAAGTGATAGATTCATTTTATTTTGTGAAAAAGGTTTATTTCATTATTATTACATTATAAAAGTAACAATTTATGGAGTATAAATATGCTGAGCACCATATAGAGAGGGCAGTCAGTGTTCGTCTTCCCTTTGCTTTTGGATTTTTTTGTCCAAATAAATGAGTCATTGGTGAGTCTGACAACAAGTCATGAGAAACTATTTCCTATGTTCAGAGTGACACTGTTGGATGCATTTTGATGAGTGGGTAGCCTAATCTAAATAATCTTAGCTCCCATGTATGCTCATGGAGTGTCTTGAGCAGCCCCTCAAGCATAGCTTTCTTTTCTTTTATGGAAGAGACCTTATTCTCTCACCGGACCAGCTACTACACCCATCCCAATCTCAACACCTTCATCTGCCTTGAGCTGCATGAGTGATCTCATAACGCAGCTCCTCCTGCCACAGCTGCTCACTCACAGAGACACCTATGATGAGGAATGTGGCTTCTCCAGAGTGGAGTAACTGTTATTTCCCAAGCACTGAAAACACCACCGAACATTTGGTGGCAGAGAGAAACTGTTTGTGTGCTGCCTTGGGGAAAAGCAAAGCTCTTTCATTTTTTGGCTTCTTTTAGGACTTCCAAATGTATCTCCCTTCAGTTGCCTTGGTGATTCCTTCTTTGCTCATCTGTTATCACAGGTGGGCCTTTCTTTTCACCTGCTTCTTCCCTCCCTGGTTGTCACTTTGTGATATAAGTGGTGATGATGGACACAAGACGAGCGGCTTCAGAGGTCACGGATGACTGTAGTGTAAGGGCGGTGAAAACTTACCTGCAAGAAAGTTTACTTTAGTGGAGTGTATTTGCAGGGGATCAAAGGGGCAGCCGAGTGAGTTTTGATCACACCACACTCCTTCCAGAGCCTGATGGTGGCTGATTGTCATTTGCCTTCAAATGAGAATGCAGCTTTCTATAATGAAGGAAAATACAAGCACCAGAAGCAAGTCCTCCTGGTCACTTATGGAATTGATTTCAGTGTTTTCCATATCAACATAACACACTGAATGTTTCTTTAATGGTTGTAAAGACAGCCCTCCACCTCACCCAGTGTTCTCTCTTGAGAGCAGCTTCTGAAATAGAATGTCACTCTGTTTTCACAATGATGGCCCCATGCCCTCCTGCCCCTAAGATAAGACTGGGCAGCTCCGCTCAGCCTATTTCTCTTCCGTGTTCTGCTGGAAAGCCTTTCTCAGCTTGGCATTGCTTTCTCTCCTGTTTGCTTAGGCAGGGAAACATTCGTTATTCAGATTTTCGAAGTGTAATCTAGCCCTCCTTTCATCATCTGTGCTTGCCTCAATTTCATAGAAAAATCACACAAACCATATTTAGTTTATAAGTTTTAAAATTCTTGTAGGTTTTTAGTAGCCAAAGAATAGCATTGCTGTCTGACAACGTGCAATGGTTTAAGAATTCTCTATTTATCTGGATGTCTTTTCCTTCCAGGAATATTGGAATATTTTTCTCAAGGAAAAATAGAGAAATGTTTTCATAAGGTTGCCTGTGAATGCCCTTGGCTAGTCTCTTGCTGCCATAATCAATCTGAACTATCTTTATATATAATTCATTTGCTTCCCCATCTTGTCATGTATTCAGCACTGCTTCAATTTCCACTAGCGTGAAGGTCATTTCTTTAGCCCACAAAACATTCCTTTTAATAAGGAATTTTTGTTTTATTTTTTGGAATATATAGCATCTGATACTTTACTTGAAATGGACTTGTGTTGTGAACTTGGCTAAAGTCTTGCTTTGTTCCTACCTGTGAGTGAAAACCCACTCCCAGACAGGGTCCTTCTGTTTTGAGGGAAACAAAATAAGAAGTACATGGAATCAGTATGTCAAGGTCCCAGATAGAGGCTCTGATTGGAAGTACAACCTTAGTTAACCACTGTACCTTTCTTTAAGCCACGCATCCTTCTGTGTAACGTAAGTGTGTTGGACGATGTGCTTTTCAAAGTTTATTCTGAGTCTAAGCTGTCTAAATTCCTACCCATCTTTATTGCTGGTGTAGCAAAGAACATTAATTTTTGTAAATCAAAAGTAGTTTTGCAGAATAATAAAATTCTTTCATATGCTGACTGCTTTTCTATAACATGGCTTTTATTATCATGTAGGTCAAGTTGTCTCACAAGTATATAAAATGTAGTGCTATCTCTACCATTTCAACAAAACCCAGCTCAACTATGTTTATGTCTGTTATCTCATAAGTCTTTGCATATTTCCTTTTCACTTTCTCTTTCATTCTATTTTTGTATTTTCTGTATTAGTTTCTTCTGACCTTGAGGAGAAAGATATCAGATTATTTAATTTGGGCAAAAGGGATGGGAGAAAAGAAATTCTTAACACAAGTCAATTCTTTTGAGCAGTAATGTGATTTTCTATATTCTATATAAATCCATAAATTCTACTTGGCATAATCCTACTTTTTTCAAGCAATAATTTAAGACTTATAACATGTTGTTGGTTATCAAACTGTCCAAAAGTATGTTGCCTATAGAAATTGCTAGTATGTATAGCATTATATATGAGGAAATTTTCAACAATTTCAGGTACAATCATGTATAAATTCAGTTGGAAATAGTTAGAAAAGAGAGATAACTGCAGGTTGGAGTAGAAAAAGAAGGCAATGGCTAGAATGTTCCACATACATCCTCAACTACTTCAAAGGGGAGAGCAATACGAGAAGCTGGGAGGAATATATAAAGACCTGAGCATTTCACTTCTGCTTCTATAAGGGAGAAGATTTTGTGTCTGGAATCACAGTAAGGCACAGAAAGCAAATCCCTAAAAACAAAAAGATGTTGATACCTGGATAGAGGAGTAGACTTGGAAAAACATCCTGCAGTAAATAGAATATCTACAGAAAAACGAGACAAGTAACATTTTCAAAGTTCACATGAAAGGAGAAAGCACTCCCCAATGAATTCTAGTTAACAATATTAGTAAATGCAAAATGTAGAGTTGCTACTACTAATGAATTAACATGTTAATTGCTCTGAAAATATTCTTAGTTTTCTGTATATTTTAAAAAACCCAAAAAATATGCAGTAGATTCTCAGTGGCTGTAACGTCAATCAATTTTACTGTGAAATTTTAAATTCCATGTAGAAAGGGAAGCTTATGTTTTTAAAACAACAGTAATATCTTACGTTTGCCTTTTGAATCTCTATTCGATTTGTTATGGCTTTTTTTTTTTTTTTTTTTTTGAGGAAGACGTTTCTCATTTGATCCATTGGAAACTCCCCAGAAATGAGATATTTTCCTTTTCTCAAAGAAAGAAATTTATAATGATACAGGTAAAATGACTTGTCTACAACTTGTCACAAAGCCAAGGAATGACAGAGATGGGACCATGTCAGTGAAACTTGATTCAGATGAATAACACCTACTCAGTTGATTTGCACTGAAGTGAGGCAACTGGGGAGGCCAACACCAGCAAGCCCTCTGCAAGGAGAACAAGGGTG
Source organism: Perodicticus potto (assembly GCA_963574655.1). Lineage (NCBI taxonomy): Eukaryota > Metazoa > Chordata > Mammalia > Primates > Lorisidae > Perodicticus > Perodicticus potto. Next base: position 11,584 of record CAUYRH010102741.1, on the reverse strand, counting down.
TGGCCCCCTCCAACGTTTCTCCTTGGCTTTTATTGAGATATAAAGCATGAGAAAAATACAGCACAGTGGAAAGCTTCAAAGAGAGTAAAGGTTTAAAAACAAGCAATTTTTCTTTAACTTCATGATTGAAATACTAACACATCCTGTTGACTGTACTTTTTTCTTGCTTTAATCTTATCATTGCTAATACTTATCATCTTAATCAGTACATTGTGGTGTGTACGTCACACTATAAAAGTATCTGACAGCATATGACTTGGGGCTGAGAGTGTATTATGTGTCTAGCAAGTACAGTTTTTAATACTCAGATCTAGCCATGATTCTTGGCTTTTGTTCAGATTATTCTGTCTCCAGTGCCCACTTTTAATCCTTTGCTTTATCCTACAGGGCTAAGACCAAAATGTCCAGCTTCCTAAACCTTTATTAGATACCTATATTTCTCCAATTATCATTTTTTAAAAATAAAGAAAATCTTCATTTCAAATTTAGAAGAACCCAAACAGCTTTGCCTCTTACTTTTGCTAGGTATCCTCTCCATAATGTCTTTTAAAATCATCTGCCAGCTATGTTATGTTGAAAATTATCCTGTCTTTTGACTTGAAATTCTGAACCTAACCACAAAATTGCTACTAAGGTCTCCTAAGCTGTTGGGCAAGGCATTTAAACTAAGTTTTAGTTTCTTTATGTACCAGTTAGCAATCAAAATATCATCCCTATAAGATTGGTGAGAATTGATTAAATAATCTATTTGGAAATACTGTTAAACCACACATTGTCACTAATCATTTATCATCTATGCTTGAGTCATTTCTTTTTTAGAAAATTTCAATGGCTCCCTGTTGCTCATAGAATAACATAAACTCCTGTGCAAAGCATTAAAGTTCCCTTTGATATTTTCAATCTTTTTTCCTATTAGCAATAATAGCTAACAATTATTGAGCAAATATTATTCCAGGAGCATATTGAACATTTATTATTTCATGTAAACCTCATAACAAGCCATGGATAAAGGCTTCATTATTAGCCAATTTTATAGCTATTGATACTTGGAAAGCTGAAGAAACTTGCCAAGATTTATATAGAGAGAGTAAGGAAAAGTGGAGCAGAAATCCTGGCTGGCTGATTCCAGAGTAAACTTAAAGATCATATGAAATAACTTCCAATAAAGCATTTTTCTTGAGCATCACCCTACCATAAATTGCACTCCACCCTATGAAAAATACCTTACCATACTGTGAAAAATCACAGTATAAAAACTTACAGAAAAGCTGAGCGCCCAGTCTGGGTGGGTAGTGATCAAGAGTGTAGCCTCTGGAAATAGACAACCTAGCCTCAACCCCATTATTCCCCAGACCAGCACCATAATCCTGGGAAAGTTATTCTGCCTCTTTTCTCTCATCCTGAGGAGATGATAATGAACCTACCTCAGTATTGCAGTAAGAATAAATGAGTAAATGCAAGTGCAGCTCTTACCATGGTGATAGGCACATGGGTAATATTAAACAAATGTTACAGGTTATTGTTATGTCTCCATCCTATGTCATGTTAATGACAGTTACTTATGCCACTGTATGTCACCCTACAGAAGTATCTGATAGTCTGCTTCCTTCACCTGGTTTGTCTTCCTGGTTTGTTCAGCTCTCAGCCCAAACGTTGCTTCATTAGTGAATCTATCTTTGATCTATCTGCCATCCCCCTTCTCTTGGCTTCCACTAATTCGAGCCCTCTTGTGACACTCATAGTCCACCGTAATGTCTCCTTTGAGCATTTGCCATTATTAACACCAGTCAATTAGTTGATAATTTGGGCTATTAGTCTTAAAATTTCTGTACCTCTCACTAGAAAGTGCCAGGAGGGCAAAGGCCTTGTCCATTGGTATATCTTGCACAGCAAATACAAAATACTTAATTAAAAAAAAAAAACAAAAAACTATTGAATGAATGAATGTCATGTTCCTTAGATTTATTCCTTTAATTTATAAAACATCTCATAGTTTGAAGATCATTATTTTCTCTTTTTCCCTATGAATTATTCCGTTTACATCATGAATTTTCAAACTTTCTGGCCAACACTAATTGACTAAAAATATTTATAGGAATTTCCCAGAGTTATAATCGTGCCAATGACAACTAAACCACCAGATTTGTTTCCTCCTTAAATATTAGATTTCTAAAAAAACAAGTAATTTAACTCATCTACAAAAACAAGAAATGGACTTTTCGTGTTTTACGCATTGCTTTTAAACTGCATTTTGAATATATTCCTTGAAATTTGCATAATCATTCTTGAATATGCTTTCATTTGAATACTACAGTAATGACAATTTAAGATATATTGTTTGTTGCTTACTAAAAATGGATTTCAATTATCAAAGTAGATTTTTTAATTTACATACCTGTTTCTATATTTGCTATGGGCTCAATTAGCAGTATGATCATGTATGCTGATTCTATTTCAGAATTGTGACTTGAAATATGTATACCATGGCAACTTCTGCAAAATTATGACGCAATGATTTTTGTCCTGTTCGATTATCTAGGATGGATTTTTAGAACTTGAAATCTTAAATATATGCCACATGAGATTTATCAATGTTTATGCTGTATATAGCTTAAAGGACTTCAAAACCTTGTGGAAATAATGTTGGCTGAGTGCCAATTCTAACCAAAGGTGAACTCTGATCCCTGGAGAAATTTCTCTTTTTCTATAAGCTAACTGAACATAGAAGTTGAGTCTTAATTGTGCTTCTACATATAAAAGAAAACATTTCTAAAAGTTCATTTTATAGTGAATATGTATCATTCTATTCATCCTTTAATATAATGATGAATAGTGATGCCCCAGAGAAAAATATTAACAACGTCTACGTTTTAGAGTGCTATGAAGAACTAGTTCCAACTTTATCTCTTACCATTTGGGGAAAGCTAAGTGTATTACATAACTCTTGGATCCTTCTAAATCTGTAACTGGAAATAAGAATAATCCATGCCTTATATAGCTGCTATGAGTATTCAGATACATATAATCTGGAAGAGTTTAGCACAGATTCTAGCATATAGTAAATGCTCATTAAATATAAATCATCGTTATTCTATTGCTGTTGTTATATTGTTCCTGTGTGGGTACTTTTGTCATTCATATTGGCACTTACTATTTATTTTTCTATGTTTACAAGTTTATTCTTCTTTAGATAACATAGATCTTGGTGGCTGACAGCATTGGTTTTCCTACCCTTATTGCTTTACACATAGTAAATTATCAATCAATTGATCACTGATCAATTAGTTTATGTGTTTATGTTTATCTGTATTATAGCAGGTTCACTTGCCTTCCAGATAGCTCAAATGTGCACCTTTTTCTCTGGGGCACTCTGCTAGACTGGAGAAACAGAGGTGAATAACGTAATATGACAGGTGGCTTTTTATTCAGAATTTATTTAAAGGTCTAGTATAGTTAAAGTCATAGCTAAGGCCAAATTCCATAGAAATAGAGAAAAGAAAGTTCTGTTTACTATTATACTTAAAGCCTTTATGCCAATTGCGGTATTCTCAAGCTAATTATCTAATATAGTCACAGTTGAATAACTTCAGAATAATTGGAAAAACAAAGCATTGAGGGCGGTGCCTGTGGCTCATAGAAGTAGAGCGCTGGCCTCATATACGGGAAGTGGCAGGTTCAAACCTGGCCCTGGCCAAAAACTGCAAAAAATAAAAAATAAAAAAAAGAAAAGAAAAGAAAAAGAAACAAAAAAAGAAACAAAGCATTGATAAGGGGTGTATGTGCGTGCGTGTTTTCTTCAATGATATCATTTACTGTGGGTTATTTTCTTTGAATTTCAAAGCTGAATTTAAAAAATGTTGATTAAGCCCAAATTTCAAGAGAATAGAGAAGGACTTTACTGATTTTAGAATTGAAAGAGTAGTCTTATTGGCTCCTCATTTTTCCGGTAAGTTCCCAAATAAAACTTCTTAAAAGAAAAATATGATGGTATTGGCATAAAAATAGAGACATAGATATATGGAACAGAACAGAGAATCTACAAATAAAACTAGGCTCATATTGCCATCTAATCTTAGACAAAGCAAACAAAAACATACATTGGAAAAAAGAATCTTTGTTCAATAAATTATGCTGGGAGAACTAGTTAGCCACACATAAAAGACTGAAACAGGGCCTACACCTCTCACCACCTACAAAAATTAATTCCTGATAGATAAAAGATTTAAATCTAAAACATGACATTATAAAAATCTACAAGAAAGTGAGATGAAAACTCTTAATGATTCTGGCCTAGAGAAAGAATTTATGAAGAAGATTACTTTTGCAATCATAGCAACAATAAAAATAAATAAATTTGAACCTATCGGGTGGCACTGGTGGCTCAGAGGAGTTGGGTGCCGGCCCCATAGGCTGGAGGCGGTGGGTTCAAACCCAGCCCCAGCCAAAAACTGCAAAAAAAAAACCTATCAAGTTAAAAAGTTTCTGCACAGCTGAGGACACAATTAACAAAACAAGAATGACAATCTACAGAGTTGGAGAAAATATTTCCATGCAACACATCTGACAAACAGCTGATAGCCAGAATTTACACAGAACTCAAGCAAATTAACAAGAAAACAGCAAACAACCCCATTAAAATTTAGGCAAGAGACATGGTCAGAAACTTTTCTTATGAAGATAGAATAATGCCTCCAAATACATGAAAAAGTGCTCATCATATGTAATCATCATAGAAATTCAAATCAAAACAAAATTAAGATATCGCCTAACACAAATAAAAATAATTCATGTCATAAAATCTCAAAGCAACAGATGCTGGTATGGATGTGGAAGAGACAGGAGCACTTATACACTGTCAGTGGGACTGCAAACTAGGGCAACCTCTATAGAAATTCGTCTTCAAAAGATGAAAAGCCGATCTACCATTTGACCTATAATTCCATTACTAAATACTTATCCAAAGGAAAAAAAGTTCTTTTATCATAAAGGTACTTGCACTCAAATGTTTATAGCAGTACAATTCATAATCACAAAGACAGGAGAACAACCCAAGTGCCCATTAATGCATGAATGGATTAATAAATGTGGTATAGATATACCATGGAATATTATTTAAACATTAAAAAGATGAAGATTTGTTATCTTGTATAACAACCTGGATGGAATTAGAGACCATTCTCCTGAACAAAATATCTTAAAAATGGAAAAACAAACATCCAATGTACTCAGTTCTAGATTGAAATTAGTAAATTGACACCAATACGTGCATATCAGAGCAAAAACTCAATGTAATTCAAGTAGAGAGAAGGGGGAAAGAGACCAGGAAATTCCCACCCAGACATTACACGGCATGGGTATATTGCGCACTTTCTGGCTGAAGGATATATCTACAACTCTGACTTTAACCATACACAAGAAAACTATGTAACCAAATAATATGTATCCCCTTAATAATCTTAAATTTAAACAAAGAGAAATGTGGAAGTAAGACAGCTTGATGCCAATCAACCTAACAATGAGAGCAGGGAGGATGAGTCTGATAATGTAGGTCAAGGTCAGATCATGAAGGACCTCAAGCGCCAGCTAAGGAGACGGAAGGCAATGAGACTTTACACAGGATAGTGGTGTGATCACATCTGCATTTAGAAATTACTTTGGTGCCTTTAGAAAATGGATGAGGGTCAGGAAATACCAGAAGAATATAAGAACAATTCGGAAGTTAAAACAAAAGGAGAAGTTGTTAGAATTAGGGGTATGAGAGTTCTAATGAGGAAGGACGTAAGGAATTACACAGCCTATTATTAGTTATCTTTGGAAGATGAGAAAAAGAGGCAGGTTCTTCTAGAAAGGTTTATATTTCCATCATGGAGGATGCTAACATGTATTTAACTGAATCTTTGTATAGTTAATAATACCTTAGCATAAGAAAGCAAAACTCAGACAACGCACACACACAACAACAACCACCACCTTAATAGAAGTCACAGAACCTCATCAACAAGAAGAGAGAGGAATTTTGGAGAATCAGTGCACTGCCAGAATACAAACTAAGTGACTAAGTGGCTGGGGGCATAGAGAAAAGCAATGCATATATATGTGCACACACAGGAGGCTTCATCATATGCATCTGTTTGAATGTTTCTATAATAGTAATCACTATTTCCATCAATGCCCATTATTATTACCATTAAAATACTTCAAAATGCCATAAAGTTGTAAAAGCATACAACTTTGATTGACTGATTGATTTCATTGATTTCCTTTGAATGATTGATCCATTGACAAACTCTTCCTTTTCTGGTTTGACTGGTGCTTGTGAGAACATAATCTTTCCATAGCTTTGATGGAAACAAGCTGGAAAAAAATTGAGTTATGTTTTCCTTGAGGAAGTATGGAGGGAAATAAATATTAATTTTGAAAAAGAATGAGGAAAAGCCCATTCTCATGCTAATTTTTTTAGAACAGGCAAATCCTTGAAAAGTATGAGAGCAGGGGAACTGCCAGATACCTTGCTGCATACTTTAGAAAATGGAAATTGGCACCTGAATATCATCCCACCTACAGTAAGAAAATTGGCACTAAGTTGAGATTTTACTTTATTAAAATGGAATCTTACCCCTTGTTCTAATTTAGCACATTTAATTTATTATATACTTATTAAATATAAATAGTTTTTAAAAATTATTTTATTATTATAAAACATCTACAGATATGTAGGTTCACCAATGTCGGGGCTAACCTCCTTGAGTCCTTCATCTTTTGCCGCATGTCGATGTTGACATGCTTCATGAATTTTTGTGGTTCGAACCTACCTTCTGCATGTACCTCAAGTCTGATGAGCTGTCCAATGCACACATACAACTTAGGGAAAGAAATGTGTTGCTTTAGGTTAAATGGTTTGATTGGCTTATAAAAATGGAAAATTAAAACTAGGATAAGAAAGATATAAAAATCAGAAAGTCATGCAAAACAATACAATACTATATTTTCAGGCATATATAATGCAGTGAAAACTGAACTAAACTGGTTTGAGAAGGGGTTAAAACATTCAGTGCAGGGCCCACTAGTAATTTGAAATATGACCCATTTATACCTTGCTACACTTTGTTCATCTACCAAAAGAGTAGAAATGTTTTGGGAAGCCGAGAATAAACCACATAAAAATCAATGGGTATCAAGTTGCATTAGGAAAGCCTGTTATAGGTTAAGGGTTTTGAAATTCTGTATGTGATACAAAATCCAAAATGAGAAAAATAAATTTTCTTCTGGTCTAGTTCAGTAATCTAAGTATTCATCTCACAACTAAATACCCAGATTATCTTTCTATAGTTATCTAAAGTTCATTATATGAAGACATTTTCTCATTTTCCTGATAAAATTCATTTTTATCAACTATCACAAAATATGAGTCTCTGAATCCTCTGCAATCTCAACACCAATGTAATGTTATTGCCAACTAGTCAGAGACTGAGGAAGGCAGAAAGATTAGTGGTAGGAGAGAGAAGGGCTTTGCTGTGGAATTTATTATCTTAAATGCCAGTGGTTAAGTTCCCAGATAGCGTGAGCATGATGTGATTTATCATATTTGGTACTGTGAGAAGTGTACAGATTCCACTAAATGCAGGGAGATAAGGTACAAAACAATAATGAAAATAACCATTGGAACTCAAACAGTATCAGAGTCTGTAAGTACTGGAGGAGAAAAATGCAGTGGACAGATCAGATTACTTCCAGAAGAAGTAATCCTATTATGTTTTTTGACATTGTATTTGTCTTACATAAAAAGGGAGGCAGGGTTGATCTTCATTAATAGCTTCAAGTGTTCTTTAAAGTTCAAATAATAAGATTGTAAATATGTGAAATGAAGGGTAGAACACTTCTCAGCTACATACGTGCAGACCTAATAATTACCGGCATTAGCATTTTACTAGTGTATAGATTCATTTCTTGCAATGAAGGCCAAAGTAGAAGTTCATGTCGCTCTCACATTGTTGTCCAAAATTAGATGGTCTAGGACTGATATGGTGGTTTTACTGTGTCAGGCATGAGGGCCCTTTATTTATTGTTGCTAAGTCATCCTCATTACCTATCTACCAATCTTAGATCACTTTACTTCAGCTCCTGCTAACCACCGACATTCAGGCAACCAGAGGGATAATGCATTGGAAAAGGGGAATGAAGAGGCATGCTACTTCTTTTAACGGCATAACCCAGAAGTTATGATTTCTTTCATTTATAACCCATTGGCCAGAGCACAGCCACATCCAGATTCAAGACAGGCTAAATATTGTCTTTCTAGCTGTGCAGCCATATACCTCACTGAAGTTCCTTTACTGTAGAAGAAGGGTAAAGTGGATACCTAAGGGGGCACTGTCAGTCTGTGCCACAGTTCACCTCTTAGCTCTCACCTAAAAGTTCAAATCCAAATCCCTTGTTCCCATACATCAAACTACAACATGAAGTCCTGATGAAGAGAGCCCCAAATCACCCGGGCTGGATGCAACTTAGGAATTGTGTCCTTAATAGAGTGAGTATTCCAAGGGAGACAATTTCAAAATTGGTATGTAGTTCCTTTATTATGGCTAATCATGGTTTGGAATATTAAAACATAAAAAGAAATGTTCTTTTTTCCTACCCAATACCAGTATAAAATGGTGAAATGAGAACAGCACAAATGCATTAAAAAATCTCTTTTGCAAAGAAGCACGGGAAATCGAGCAGCCATTGATCTGTAGTAACCTCAAATCCCACTACACAGAGTGGTGAAAAACCTTTATTTTGTCACCAAGTTATTTGGTTAACCCATGTGATAGCTCATTAAAATGCCCTTTGGAAATTGTCCTTGTGACTTTTGACTTTATCCTTTGGGAGATTTTTCTTGCCAAAGATTTTTCTTGACTTTTCATTAAGGTTATTCTTAATGATTGAAACATTAGAAATATATTCTTAGAGGCTGGATAGTTTGTGCAATCCACATGATGCTAGTAGGTGTTTCGAACCAAGTTTTGCTTTAGGGTTAGAAAAATTACAAGCTTTTGAGGATGGCTGGTGTTACTTTGGATATACAATTTCTTTAAAAATTTAGAAGGCTTCTGGTCAATTCCTTCTGCAACTTATCATAAATGAGAGTCTCATAAGAAGGTATTTTTAATACTTAATATGCTCTTAGTTGATTACTGGCCTCTATTACTCTACTTTTAATAGAAGAGAGGCCAACATCTTAATCTTTATTTTTGTTCCTAACTAAAAATACAGCTATTGGGGCAAGGCTTGAGACTGAAATCTTATCAACTGTCAAGAGCATCCCATTCTAACTAACGTAGGTTGCAGTATCGCCAGTAGGACTTACAAAAAAAAAAAAAAAAAAAAAAATCAACCAAAAGAAGCTAACAGAGCAACAAAGAGTTTTCCAACCAATTCCATTAGAGATATATAAGCTGCAATTGTAGGTCTGCTTTCCAAGGTATTTCAGAAACATGATAATGAAATATTTGTCTGCATAACAAAATTCTTTGGCTATGTAATTTGCAATAACCATTTCTTGCTAACTTACAGCAGTCAAGAAGAGAGGTCCTGGTATTTCAGAAGTTGTTTCCATGTTAGCATTGCTCTTGTAGGTGCCATATGTAGTATACAAATTTGTAATTGTTACTAATAAAGGAAATTGAAGGATGGAGATTCTTTTCTTTCTCAATAACTTCCCAAAGATGAGCAGAAAAAGGATGGAAGTATTAAGAAAGAGACCTGTATTAAGTGGAAAATAACAAAAAATAATAGATATCAAGAAAGTAAAATATTGCTTATAAGTTACTAATAATATTTACATACTTCTGGTAAAACTGATAAAATAAAGATGATTATTCAGATTTCATAGCTAGACATAACAGATGTACCACAGATTAAAAAGTAATAAAAGTATGTTATGAGATAGTCATAACAGTAAGTTTCAAACTCAAGTATTATAATAACCACATGTTTAGAAAAATTAATATCGTATACTGGTTTAAGAAATACAAGTAATCATAAGCCTATAACCATAAATAAATTGAATTAGTAAAAATTATTTGTGCAAAAAAAGTTAAGCCATAAGTTGATTTCCAGAGATTTCTGTTAAATATTTAAGAAATATTTAATTTCAAATCTGTACAATCTTTTCTAGAGAATAATTTAAGAGGGAACTCTGCTCAACTCATATAATAAAGCTACCATTACCTTGGTATCAAACCCAACAAGATAATTTTATGAATAAAAATGGCATCCCAATTTTCACTTATGAACATAAATGAAAATAAACATATTAGCTATAAATGAGAAGTATAATAATTTGTGGTGAATCGAGTATATCCCAGGAATAATAATTTGCTTAACATTTTAAAATTACCAAATATATTTCTCCATGATTATATAAACAAAAACTTAAAATCTAGTGGAAAGAATATAGTTTTGAACCACAGTAGACAAATATAGCCTCTCTTCCTACATTTCTAAGACTTGGGCCATTTCACAAGACTTGAAATGTTGTGCATATGTTCCTTCTAGTAAGGAACTTGCAATTATTTACCAAGTGAACTGTACCCAAGGAAGCGGGAAATAGTATTCTTGATGGGATTTTGATTTTAAACTGAGGTCACTCTTGAGAAACTGAAATATCTATGTGACATAGCTATCAGAAAGGATACTTATGGAAGTCAAGAGATAAGCATTTTAGCCTACATCTGTGCAACAATAGACCCAGTGAACTTGCAAAATCACCTGCTACTCATGGCCTCAATCCCTGGATGCATCTAAAACATACTCATCAAGGGAAGAATCCCCACATTGTTTTACTGATGTAAGTAGTAAAGGCTACTAAGCCAGAAAGGGCTAAGTGAAATATTCTGGAAGTAGCCCATCACTTTTTTAAACTGGGATCATGTTGTTTTATTTACATATTAAAAAATTAATACATGAATACATGCTTGCTTTCAAAAATTTAAGAAAACATCATTTCATATAGAGCAAAAGGTGAAAATATCCTTTACATAGTATCTGATCTTCCCTTAGACCATGCCACTTACATCCCTAAAGGTAACCACTGACAGCTGACAGTATTCCACAGAACTAGGAAATCATGGTACAATGGTAGTTGTGCTGCTGGTGGTAAAAACACATGACATGAAATATACCTTCTTAACAATTTTTTAATATATGGTACAGTATTAACTATATGCACATTGTTGGGCAGCAAATATCTCGAACTATTTCATCTGGTGTGGCTGAAATACTGCATGTATTTATACTGCAGAGCAACTCCCCACTTTGCTCTTCACCAGGCTCTGGCAGCCACAATTCTAATTCTGTGAGTTTGACTACTTTAAAAGCCCTAATGTCCTTAACGTTCATTCATGTCATAGCATGGAAGCACTAACGTGCACTTATTCATAGTGGTTGTTTAGGCATCCGTTTTGATATATCCTTTTTCATGTCTGATTTTATTTATTTGATTCCTCCCTCTTTTTTTGTGGTGGGTGTAAAGAGTTTGTCAATGGTGTCGTCTCAAAAATCTAAGTGTTATCCCTTGATTGGGGGTGGGGACACAAATATT
>CAUYRH010102740.1:0-17698 GCA_963574655.1 Perodicticus potto | reverse complement strand
AAACACCTGGGCGTTGTGGCGGGTGCCTGTAGTCCCAGCTAGTTGGGAGGCGGAGGCAGGAGACTCGCTTGAGCCCAGGAATTGGAGGTTGCTGTGACCTGTGATGCCACAGCACTCTATCCAGGGTGACAGCTTGAGGCTCTGTCTCAAAAAAAAAGAATTGCATTTTAAAACATACATTAAACTCTTTGCACAGAATTAAATATGCAACGAATGTTAATTAATATTAATTACACTGCCAATACATACAAAACGTTCATTTCCTGCTGTGTGTTTTATACATTCATCTCAGTAGCTGGACCATTGTGAATTTTGGGTTTTTTGGTGAATCGATGCCTATAAACTAAAACAATAAAAGGTAAATATCTGATACTTAACTCATATTATCAGAACAGGAATATCGAGAGTAATATAGGGCCCTTTATTTGGCATTATGACAGAACTTAATTGAAATTTGCACTCTCTAACCACTCCAATGATATAGTTCCATAATTACAAAGAGGATGCTTCCCTCTTACTATTGCAAAATTTCCCTTTTAAAAATAGTAAATAGTATTAAATCACAATCATTTATTTTAAAAATAGAGTTTAGTAACCAAACTAATAACATCACATGGAAAGCCAACTAGACTGTCAAAATGAACCATAAAAAGCTCATCACAATAATAGATTTGGGGTAGATGTGTAGTTTTGCATAATAATTGGAAGCCTGGATGTTTTAAATTCTTTTCTTTCATAAGTTGTTAATATTTAAGGGATTTTATTTTATTTTATTTCATTTAAGGGATTTTATTTTATTTTATTTCATTTATTTAAGGGATTTTATTTTATTTTATTTCATTTTTGTTTTAGAGATAGGATCTGATTCTGCCTGAGTGCAGTGGCACCATCATAGCTCACCGCAGCCTTTAAATCCCGGGTTGAAGCATTCCTCCTCCTGCAGCCTCCTGAACATAGCTAGGACTACAGGTGTGCACAACCACACCTAACTAATTTTTTAAATTATTTCTTGTAGAAATGGGTTATCACTAGATTACCCAGCATGGTCTCAAGCTCTTGGTCTCAATCAATCCTCCTGCCTCTGCCTCCCAAAGAGACAGAATTACAAACATGAGCCAGGGTGGATTTTTTTTATAACAGTGGAATCAATATTCAGTGATATAACTGTATGAAATAAGTTCCAATATACTTTTATTAATTGTTTTAGGCAAGATAATTTGCTTACACAAAAGTGAATATAGAACGTATGTTAATAAAATACCATGCCTATTTTGAAAAGGTGTTTTACATATGTCATAAAAAATAATATAATAATTTTTAACTTATCTAGTACTTAAACTATTTCATACTCTCTGCTGAAGTTATTAGCTTTATTTATTTTTTTTTTGTTTATTTATTTTTTGCAGGTTTTGGCCAGGGCTGGGTTTGAACCTGCCACCTCCCGTATATGGGACCGACTTCCTACTCCTTTGAGCCACAGGCACTGCCCAAGTTATTAGCTTTATATAGTGTGAATTTATTTTATTTATTTATTATTTTTGTTTCTTTCTAATTTGGGCTTGAAGTCTTTCTCTTGAGAGTGATCCTAAGCCAAGAAACACACTCTCTAGGAGAACCCCACAACAGGAAATTTAGGTTAGGTGTGTTGGGTGAGACTGAATGATGACATGAAACCAAATGTGTCAAACAGAAGAAGTTTATTAAGCACAGGTCCCAGAAAAAGTAAGGGTGCTGATGGGAGGCAGCAGGGAGCTCACCCAGATGATAGGGACAGAGAGCCAGAGAGCGAAGCAACAGTAAGAGACCAGGCTGGTGTTAAGCTCCCTGGCTGTCAGCCCTTAGGCTTTCCTGGTGGGGGCTGTGGCCTGGCTATCTATTTTTTTTTATTTATTTTTTTTGAGACAGAGCCTCAAACTGTCACCCTGGGTAGAGTGCTGTGGCATCACAGCTCACAGCAACCTCCAACTCCTGGGCTTAAGCAATTCTCTTGCCTTAGTCTCCCAAGTACTTGGAACTATAGGTGCCCATCACAACGCCTGGCTATGTTTTGGTTGTAGTTGTCATTGTTGTTTGGCAGGCCTGGGCTGGATTTGAACCCTCCAACTCCAGTGTATGTGGCTGGCTGAAGACACGTGTGTGTGTGTGTGTGTGTGCCTGTAGTTCCAGCTACTCGGGAGGCTGAGGCAAGATAATCACCTAAACCCAGGAGTTGGAGGTTGCTGTGAGCTGTCATGCCACGACACTCTACCAAGGGCGATAAAGGGAAACTCTGTTTCTCAACAAAAAATAATAAATAATAAATAAATAAACAAATTAATAAGAAAGAAAGGAAAAATTACCTGGGCATTGTAGCAGGTGCCTATAGTCCCAGCTACTCAGAAGGCTAGGTGTGTGTGTGGAGGGGGGTGACTTAGTAACAACCCTCTGTCATCGTTAACAGTTGTGGGATATGTTGGGTTTGGGTCAGTAGGATGAGAAACAGGTGGGTTACATCACAAACGACCTCCAAACTGGGAGGGCAGGTTTTAACTGGGCCAGAGGTGACCAGATGTGACTGGGCTTCAGACAACTTCATCAGGACTGAAAATGGACACTGAGGCTCCAGCAACTATATTAAACACATTTAGGACACCTTCAGAACCCTCACTTAAGCTCTATAATTTGGCTATTATTATGGAATTGTGATGCTACTGAGATTGGAAGAGTTAAGTCGTTTTCCAAAATTAGGCAAAGTTCAAATGTAAATAGGTGTTTAATTCCAAATCCCATGCTTCTTTAACAAGCTATGGAGGTAGTTATTTTGATTTAAAACAGACATAAATGAAAAAGCTACATTTTTGCACACAGTACAACCTTATATCCTACTATTATTTGGAATTTTGTTTTCAACTCATTTTGAATTTGATTAATTTTTGGTTATCATCTTGGAATTTTCTACATAGATAATTATGTTGTCTGCCAAGAGGCACAATTTTATTTCTTCCTTTCAAATCTTTTCATAAGATAAATGCTTTATATTTCTTTGACAATTTAATAGCTTTTATTTTATTTAAGACAAATGCCTCTTGCTTCATTTTTAATTAAACTTCATTTAGTGTTATTTTAAATGATTGAACAGGCTAGGGCCCCTAGTAAGCTGTCCAGTTTGAGTAAGGGAAGAGGACAGACTTGCTTTCTTCTTTCTTTATTTATTTTTTAAATTTTTTTTATTAAATCATAGCTGTGTACATTAGTGCAATCATGGAGTACAACGTGCTGTCTTCATATACAATCAGAAATATTTTCATCCAACTGTTCGACATAACCTTCATGGGATTTTCTTGGTTATTGTATGAAAACATTTGTATTTTGCGTTTAGTAAGTTATGGTGCATCTTAGAGGGGTACAGGTGAAACTTCCTACTTGCTTTCTTATTAATCTTAGGTAGAACCATTGGGTCGTTCCTAGCTAAATACTAAATACGTCAGCTTATCATGGGATGTGCCAAGACCTTGGTTTCAGGATTCAAAGAAAGAGCCACAGGACAGAGATTATTGATGGAAAGATCGATAAGCAAAACGGGGGGACTCAAAAGAGGGGGAACAGAACCTCTGGCAGCAGAATGGGGGACCCAAGTAGGAAGCCCCCCACAGTCTTCAGTCTAGGGAGTTTAAATGCCAATTTTCCTGTTCTGTAGGCAGAGTGTTTTAGGGAAGTGTGTTACAATTGGCCAGAGGTCTGTGGGCAGAAAATTATGCTAAAATTAAGCAGAGGAATGTGGCCCTTGCAGTTTTTACCTCAGGCAAGGAATTGGGGTGTATGTTCCTTACACAAGGAGGAACTGACCAGAAAGGGCGACCTGTTGGTGCCTAAAGAGGGGGGTCTGAGATGGTACTGATTTCTGAGCTCATCCAGGCCTAGAAAATGGGGGGTCCCCGTCCAGTCCTGAGTGGGGACCTTGTGTCAAGCTTTAGGGGTTTTGTAGATTCCTGTAGAATCTAGTTGAGGAATTCCTAGCTTGCTGGAAGTTTTGCCCTGGGATAGGACTTCAGCTTTAAAGCAGTTCATAGGCAGATAGTGTTGAATTTTGAGTGTTGGATCAACTTTACAATTCTGTGGTCAAACCCTCTTGGTTGTGGTAGAGCTTTCTTTTTGTGTATTTGCAAATTTTGTTTGCTAATATTTTTTTGTAAATTTTTATCACCGACGTTCATCAAGAGATATAGTTGTGAGTTTTGTTTTGCCTTAATCTATCGGTTTCAGGGAACTTTGCCCTCAGAAAATGAGTTTGAAGAGATTGTCATCTTTATTTTCCAGAGAAAATTCTGGATAATTGGTATGTCCTTAAATGTTTGATAGATTTTTCCAAATATTTCCTTTTTTTTTTTTTTTTTTTTTTTTTTGGCAGAGGGTGGGATTGAACCCGCCACCCCTGGCATATGGGGCCAGCACCCTACTCCTTGAGGAGTAGGTGCCACCCCTCAGATATTTCTTTTATAGAATGTTTTAACCTATGATTGAAAGTTTTCTAAAATGTAGGATTATTCAACTATATATTTTCTCTTGTACAAATTTTGATAGTTTGTACTTTTTAAGGAAAGTATGTTTGATCTAGGATTTCATAGTTATTTTCATAGAATTTTTTATTATATTACTTTATTATCTGTTTCATATTTGCAGGGGGAAAGTGATATCTTCATTTATTTCCAATATTGGTAAAATGTATCTTCTTTTTAGCACTATAAATATTGCTTTAAGTATATCATTTTTACCATTCTTTTCAAAGAACTTCATTTTGGTTTTCTGATTTTGTTCTATTGTTTCCTTCTTTGCAATTTTATTGATTTTTGATTTAACTTTATCATTTTTTTCTTCTACTTGCTTTGAAATTATTTTGCACTTTATAGATACTAAGGTGAAAATTTGTATAACTTATGTGTTTTTTTTAACTTTTCTAACATGAAAATTTAGTGATGAAACAATTTTCTCCTAAGCACTGCTTTAACTGCATCTAACAAATTTTCATGTATTTTACTTTCATTTGTGTTCAAGTCATATGTTCTAATTTATTATGAGACTTCCTATTTCAAAATAGATTATTTTTAAATTTAAAGTTTAATTTTCATATTTTGGTGATTTTCTTACCTTTCATTTATTGGTTACCAGCTTAATTTCATTGTATCAGGTACTACATTTTGTAAAATTCAGTTATTTTATGTTTGTTAAGATTTGATTTATTACTAAGGATATAATCTATGTTAGTGAATGAATACTTGGAAAGAGTATAATTTTTGCCATTGTATGGAGTATTCTATACATTTATAAATGTTTTTAATAAATGTAAGTTATATCCAATTAGTTGATAGTATTATTCTGTTCTATAGTCTTGTTGATTTTCCCTTCTTATTTTATTTATTTTTATTTTTATTTTTTTGAGACAGAGTATCACTCTACTGCCCTGGGCAGAGTGCTGTGGCTTCAGAAGTCTAGATCACAGAAACCTCAAACACTTGGGCTCAAGTGATCCTCTTGTCTCAGCCTCATGAGCAGCTGGGACTACAAGCTTCCACCACCACACCCGACTAATATTTCTATTTTAGTAGAGACAGGGTCTTGTTCCTGCTCAGGCTGGTCTTGAACTCCTGAGCTCAGGCAATCCTCCTGCCCCAGCCTCCCAGAGTGCTAGTATTACAGGTGTGAGCCACCACACCAGGCTGATTTTCCCTATTTTAAAACATTTCTTTTTATTTTTGGTTCTATTTTCAAGAGAACTCAGATTAATACAGGTTTTGTATAAAGAGTAGTTCTAAAGAAACAAAATTTTAAAGATGAATTTTCTGAATTGATTCTGAAGTGTTTCTGGGATTCACTTCTAATCTGATTAGTTTTAGACTCTATTTCCAGTAGTAAAGAAAGTACTGAGAACCCATGGCATTATCTACCAACAGAGATGCTCAAAATATATCCACTGAATAACTCACAATCATGTTCTTATAACAGGAAAGGAGCTATATGACTGTACATGTATACATGACACTTTGGAAAATTAACAAACAAAATAAGAGTTTGTTTAACAAAATTAACGAACAAAATAAGATTTTGATTTTCAGCCTAATTTTGTTGAATAAGTGGTTAGAAAAGAAAGAAAGAATGAGAGAGAAAGAGAGAGAGAAAGAAAGAAAGAAAGAGAAAGTGTGCGTAAGTGACTCAAAAGCTTTGTGTGTCCTGAAGGACATTCTTGTTTCCCATAGTTGCAGGGCTGAGAATGCTGAAAATCAAAGGCAGAATCTCACTCTGCCACTAGCTGAATTACAACAGCACAAGACTTGGATTTCTACTGTTGAAGTTAATGCATTGATTAGGAAGTAATGGAATCCTGTCCGTCAAAATGCAGATGTGCAGACGACCAGTGTAAAGCTGAGGACATCAAGCCTCCAAATCCTGATACAGTCCCTTTGCTAGTGGAAATGGCCTTCCCATCCCCAATAACAGCATTAGTCGACCCCTGTCCATGGGAGTACAACTGAACTGCCTGAGGAAACAGTAATGGTCTCCCCTGAGACAGTTTCCATGCAAAATAATGCTGGTTATCCTCAGGACCCACCTCCCATTACCCCTCTTTGCTTCTAGACCTTTAACCAGAACCCAGTCCCAGCAGGCCCCTGAAGGTGAGGTACAAAGTGTGAGCTGTGAGCAAGTGTCCTCTGCTTCGCAAGAGCTGCTGAGCTTTCTAATTTACACAAGCACCGTCATGGTTTTTGTCCATTCAGAGAGGTTTATCTGCACATTTATTCCCCAAATTTCCTTGTCACAAATTTTCCAATCATGATCCTTCCCAGTGTCTGACCATCTAGCCAAACCATTATTCAGTATATAGTCGTACATGGAACCATTTTTGTCTTCCAAGCAAATCAATCTGTTTAACATTCTGCCCACTTAGTGGGTTTCCCTTTTCAGTGTCCTTAGGGCTGTCGTCCTGTCTCCATGTCAGGCCTGCACGTAGCACGTGCTGTACCCACACCTGAATCTCCTCGCCCGCTCTCAGATGACCGTGGAGAACTTCCTGGGAAGTGGGTGTTGACTGTTCCATGTGTTGTTAATCAGTGGTCCTCTTCAGTCAGGGCCCAAACAAGATAAAATTTTTCCTTAAAAATTAATCAGCTTGGTTTGTTGCTGTGGGTTTCATATTCAACATCATCTCATTCCTTCTGTGCCCACAGCACAGTGGTTATGGCTCCAGCCACATACACCGAGGCAGGTGGGTTCAAACCCAGCCTGGGCCTGCTAGACAATAATGACAACTGCAACAAAAAATAGCTGGCTGTTTTGGCGGGCACCTGTAGTCCCAGCTGCTTGAGAGGCTGAGGCAAGAGAATTGCTTAACCCTGAGAGTTTGAGGTTGCTGTAAGCTGAGACGCCAGGGCACGCTACCAGTGGTGACATAATGAGACTCTGTCTCAAAAAAAAAAAAAGAAAAAAGAGCTATTCATCTTCGAAGTATTCACTGCCTCGGGGCATTGCCTCAAAAGCATTTGGAAAGCGTCATGATTCCACCATATATGGGATGTGCATTCTTGCTTCTATTTTAGCAGAATTAACCGTGCTCTGATAAGGGCTTTTTCAAACTGATGTCTTATCCTTTTTTGTGCCTAAACTAACTCCTGTTAAAACAAGTTCTAACAAATCAGTGCAAGTTCATGTTGGTGCAAAAACAATTTGAAATCCATCATAGTTTTTTTTCTTTTTCTTTTTTTTTTTTTTTTTTTTTTTTGCAGTTTTTGGCCAGGGCTGGGTTTGAACCCACCACCTTCGGCACATGGGGCTGGTGCCCTACTCCTTTGAGCCACAGGTGCTGCCTCATAGTGTTTTCTTCATATGTATTTGGCATATACTTTGTGAAGTCCCCGTGTGTCTGTGTGTGTCTGTGTGTGTCTGCTTCTTCCATCTCTTATTCCCTTACCATGTAACATAAAATGTGGGGATCTTATATAATAGTATTTAAGTTTTGTTGATTTTACATCATGTATTTAAGTTACAGAATATCAAGGAGAAGAGTAAATCACACGAGGACTTTACTTTCTCTTCTGGACAAGGTGTTAGTTCATTTTCATTTATACACAGATGGCTGTTGTCATGTTAGGCGGTACTAACTTGGTTTTGTGTTTATCTGGAGACTAAGTGTGGTTAAAGGAGATGAATATGGGTGTCAAGTTGAAAAGCGAACTAGAGATGGTTAATTTTCCATGTTAACTTGCCTGGGCTTTGGGGTACCGGAGAAATATGTCCTCTCTGGAAAAATGGTGAATGACTTTTTCTCCAAAAAATAAATATTGGCTTAAATTTTGGGTGTGTTTATTAAAGCGTTTCTGGGTTAAATAAACATGTGAAGGAATAGACTGAGTCAGGCAGGTTGCCCTCCTCTGCGTATGCAGGAAGCAATATTTTAGACATTTAGGTAAAATAGAGGAAACTGCCTTTCTGTAGAGGCTCCTTTACTCTTTTTGTTTTGGACGCCCTATTTATTATGTATACATTCATTAAAATACCTGCAGCCAATTTTTTTGTTTCTATATTCATTCTTATGTTGTAAGAGTGTCCTTATCTAGCAAAATCAATCATTGTAACCTGGGTCTGTGTACCCTCATTGAATCCCCAAGAATAAAAAAAAATTTTATAAAGAAAGGAAAAGTCTATTATATTTAATGTACTCTCATTCATTAAATGAACAAAAAGGTACTTTCAGAGGCTATAAAGAAGAATTAAATGGATTTTAAGCAGAATTTTTGTGTGATTATAAAATAACAGTAGATTTTGGTTACATTGGATGTACTTATTTTAAACACACTGAGGAGGTAAGACTTACAGGAAGCAGTGACCAACTGGATGCACCATTTTAAACAAAGGAATTTAATAATTAATGGTAACATAAGCAGATGGAAGGATAGAGTAAACGGGATAAGAAATAAGTTGTAGTTCTTTGTATGGAGAATATGAACGCACTTAAAATGTTGAGTTTGACCTGTTTTGAGGAAATAATAGCTTACATGTTCAGAAGAACATATTTGATTCATATGGATCTCCTATAAGACCATGGTCTTTAAATTATACATTGACTTCCACAAAGTATAATATTTCCTTGGTGGTGAACAGAAAACTATTCTAGCTATGTGAACAGAGTGATGTAAAATTACTTAATCCACATACTAGGCTTTCTGTGATGGAATTTATTTCTAAAAATAAACAATTTTACTATACTTTTAATGAATATCTTAATCTGCTGAAGACTAATTTAATGCATACAAATTTTGACAGTAGAAGAATTGTTTCTGTGATACAGACAGGAAATCTGTATTTGGCTTGGTAAGAGCCCCATACTTACTTCTTGTGAATTCATGGACGGTTCTATAATAGGCAAACATTTTTGCTTGTAAGTTTTGAAACTGTGAGAAATATGTCCTCTCTGGAAAAATGATGAATGACTTTTTCCTCAAAAAATAAATATTGGCTTAAATTTAACAAGTTATTTTAGTTCATTAAATGACATACATAGAGAGAAAAGTAATTTTATGTTACATCAGGCATACAGATAGCTTAATATAATAAGCAAAAAAAGATAACCAGAAACCATTTAAATACTTAGGTGAATCCTGTGTTGAATTCCTAATCTCAGAATTTTGGTGTTTATTAAATTAGGAATTATTACCTTGGTAGATTTTTATAGATGGCAAAGTCATTTTATAAACAAAATGATAATACCATGTTTTTAATACAATTTTACCAAAGAAAAAAACATAATAACAATTAAAATGGAAAAAGAGGGATGATGAAAAAAGTGAAGTAAAAGAATTCTACAAAGGATTAAAAAAACCCCAGGTCTTGTGATAAGGGTAGTGCTTCACTAAAATGTGAAGCAGAGAATTAATCATTTCTTTTTCATGTTATAGTCATTTTTCTCATAGCTAAAACCTCTTTTCATGAATTTATAACTCTCCCCTTAGTCTTTTTCAAGGCCCTCATTACACAATCCCAAACTTCTCTCTATCATCAGAATCTTAGTTCCCCTGTCCTTCTCTTCAGGACTTGGTACATGACATGAATATGAGCTTACAGCACTTGTTAATGACGCATTTTTCAATTTACTCTCTCACAGGATTATTTATATTTCCATTGTAAACATCATTCCACACGAACTTTTTTCTACTTTTACTAAAGTATAACTGGAAAATAAAATTGTACATATTTATGTTGTACAACATGAGGTTTTGATATATTTATGCATTTTGAAAAGAATAAATCAAGCTAAATAACATATTTATCACTTCACATCCCTATATTGTGAAAACATTTGATATCTACTCTCTTAGCAATTTTCAAATATACAGTGTATATTATTAACTATAGTTGCCTGATGCACATTAGGTCTCCAGAATTTATCCACTGGATCTAACTAAAATTTGACCAACATCTCCCTATTCCCTTACTATCTCCAGACTATAGCAACCATTATTCTATTCGTTGCTTTTACGATTGAATTTTACTAGATTTCATATATAAATGAGATCATGCAGTATTTGTCTTTCTGCACCTGGTTTGTTTCTCCAACCAGGTAGAGAGCTTTTCTCTAATATCAGAAACAAGAAGACAAGAATACCCAGTCTTACCACTTGTATTCAACATGGTACCAGAAGTTCAGCCAGATAAATCGGGTAAAGGAAGGAAATAAAAGACACCCAAATTGGAAAGGCAAAAGCTAGTATTACAATCATAACCTTATAGATGGAAAATCCTAAATAATCCACCAAAATCTGTTAGCACCAATAAACAAATTCAGTAAAGTTGTACCATATAAAATAAATATACAAAGTTAACAATATATTTGTACACTAACAATAAACTATACAATACAAAGACGAAATCAAGAAAATAATCTCGATTACGATAGCATCTGAGGAAAAATTTAACCAATGCAATGAGAGATGTGTATACTGAAAACCATAAAACACTGATGAAAGCAATTGCAAAAGATACCAGTAAGTGCAAAGATGTCCCATGTTCATAAATTGAAAGAATGAATATTGTCAAAATATCCATACCAACTTAAGTAATCTACAAATTAAATGCAATCTCTATCAAAATTCTGAGGACTTTTTTTTGCAGAAATAAACAATTCTAAAAGTGTGTGGAACCACAGAAGACCTTGAATAGTGAAAGCAATTTTGGGCAAAATAAAAAAACCTAGATATATCATACTATCGTATTTCAAAATGTAACACAGTACTATATTACTTAAAACAGGATGGCACTGCCATAAAAACAGACATACAATCCAAGGGCATAGAATAGTGATTGCAGAAATAAATCCACTCATTTTTTGTGCATTGATTTTTGAGAAAGGGCTTAAAATACAATTTTTCATTTATAAGATCTACATATTACTATAACTAAGAATACTACTCAAATGCAGTTTAATTGCATATACTAACTGATGAAAGATCTCACATAAAGCTTTCACTTAGATTGCTTTTTTCCTCTGCATGATTTAATTGGTAGCCCACATAAACCTTCCTTGAAAACAACTGCTCTGTTTCCTCAAGAAGCTTTCAGTCTCTAGCCCAGTAGCCTGATGTGTCTTCATGACACTTTTGGTGGTCTGAGATTATCTTGTTAATTAGCTTTTGATTATTACTTTTATGATGCAAGAACATAAACTTTGTAACAACAGATACTGTTCTTGTGTATCTATGTGTGTGTGTGAGTGTGTAGTCACTAGGAAAATGATTGGAACATAGCAAGTCTTATATAGATATTTTTAAATAAAGCAATAATTTGACAGCTAAGTTTTAGGAGAAAGAGCTTTGAACATCGGATATCTGTCTCAGTAATTTCATTTCCATTTATCTTGGTAAATAACCTATGAATTCAAACAAATTTTGTACTTATATTCCATCTTAATGTTTTTTATGACTTTGAAACATGAAACATAAAAGCTTCAAAATGAGAAAATGGTAACAAATTATGGTGCATCAATTCAGTATGATATTATGCATCTATTATCTGCTTTATCAAGATAAAAAGAGGAGATATAAAAAATGCTTATTTTTCTTTAATTACATTTATTTACACTTTAGCCAATATTTATTATTTTTTATTTTTATTTATTTGCTTTTTTTTTTTTTTTGAGACAGAGTCCCACCCTATGCCCTGAGCAGAGTGCGATGGTGTCATAGCTCACTGAAACCTCAGAATCAGGCTATGGGCATCCTGCTGCCTCAGCCTCCAGAAGCCATGGGGATTCAGGTGTTCGCCAAGGCGCCCCAGCTGGGTTTTTTCCATTTTTTAAGGAGTTGGGGTTCTCACTCTTGCTCAGGCAAGTCTTGAACTCCTGAGCCCAAGCAATTCTCCCTCCTCATTCTCCCACAGCACTGGGATTACAGGTGTGAGCCACTGCGCCCAGCATCAATATTATTTTTTAATATCGAAACTTATTTCTCATAAAGCTCTGAAGATCTTTGTCATGTAGTAATAAAATAGAAATATTTTTCACAATTAAGTCTAAGGAATCATTCCTTTATGCTTACCATATATTAACATTACCCTACATGAATAACTTCATTGAATTTGACAGGCCACCCTGTTCAGTCTCCATAAGTAGACATATAAAAAACTCAGTTTTGTATTCATGAGACAAATACAAAAGAAACAAGGGCTGTGACCACAAAGTGTGGTGTAGTCGGTGCTACTCACCAACAAGCTACACTTGGGGACCCACATTTGAGTGGATAAAAATCATGTGGCCATTTCTGTACAGTGAGTTGTAAATGGATGTGACAGGGTTCTGAGCAAAACCTTTAATTGTGACTCTCCAGAATTCTTTCTGAAAAATCAACAGGAATTATTTAATAAAGGGACTATTACATCTGTCTGGGGCTTCAAATTGCCTCAATATCAATGACACCTGAACAACTTTCACTGGATAAGTTAGATGAGCCAAATAAATAAATAAGTATTCCCTATTGAAAAAGCCTGAAATTCAAGGATTTCTTGTTACCGTAGCATAATCTTCCACCTCAAGGCTTTGTAGCATCCTTCCATATTTCTGGACGAACAACACAATTACATAACATATATTACCTGTATTAAGCTTCTAAGGAACCTGGATCCATGCAGCCTGGCTCGCATAATTACCATTCACCACTGGGACAGCTTTGCCTGTCACGCGTGATTCATGTGGTCCATGTTTAGTATCTATTTAATGCATCTTCAGGCCCAAGCTGTAAATTCTTTGACTTCCTTCAGAGAAAATGCAAAGACTTGAGACTGATTAGATAATTAATATGTAGAGTGTGCTAGAAGCCATCAAGGATTCCAAAAAATCATTAGTATCTATTTATAACTGTGCTTTAGCGAAATGCAAAAATTAGCTCATCCATTAGCAGAACCCTTACTTTACAGCTATTCCGACCTGAAAATATATAGGGCAGGTCCTCTGACACCTTCAAAAGTGATTCAGCTCTGAATGAGGACATTTAAAATAGGTCAACATAAAATTCTGTCAGCACTCTCTGCTCTCAGAGTATAGGGGGAGTTGTGTGTGTTTGAACAAGTTGTGGGCTCTAATATTTATTTTACTTTGGTCTGCAAAGAAGAATCGAGGCAGAGGCAGTTAAGGAATGGAGGGAGGATGTTATAGTGTGTCCACTTTACAGGCACCAAGTCCACGATGCAACTCCTGTAACTACCTTTGTTTCAGGATAAGACCCCAAGGGCCAAAATTAATCTCCAGTCTCTTCTCATGATAGGAAAAGTAGGGCTATGGGAAGGCGTACCCTGAGAAGGAATTGTTAATATTACCCTTTAAATGCTATGAATGGCAACCATCAAAAAGGAAGCCTGACTGGGGCCTGGAAGTGTGGATTTTCTCCCTAAGTGTATAATTATAAAGTATTTTAAGTTGAACTGAATCTTGCAAACAAGTGTGATAAGAAAAATTAATATAAAAGGAATAGGAAAAAAACAGATCTTATAAACAAACTGAGGAGAAAAATATTATTTGAAAAATCCTTGTTCATATCACAATAATTTTTTAAAAAGGAAACAATATATATGAAATTGAATAAATTAGGAGTTTCCATTAAACTGCAGAGTTCGGTAAAAACTGCTAATCAGTGAAAACACTGAAATGAAAAACAAAGGTTTGAATGTAAATAATTTAGCATAGATGGCTGTCAGCTAAAATCAATAAACTGAATATCAGTAGATATTATATCAGAATATGAGGTACAATGAGACACGAACTAACTATTATAATCCTTCATGGAGAAAACACAGCGGCCAATGGCACAAATCAAAAACTATTATGTCACAAAGGAAACTGACAAAAACTCATACATCATGCGAGACATTGATATACCTCTTTAAAAATTAAACAAATAAAAGTAAACAAAAGATAAGAAGGACATAAGAAAAATTAAATGTTATCTTTAACCAAGCTGAGTTATTATTTGATGGAAAACCTCCCACATCATTTCTTTTCCCATGTACATAATGTTAGTTGGGTAACAACAACAACAACAAAATCTAGCCACAATTTTTAGTTAATTAATTCAAAAGTAGAGAACAGGATAAAATTATCAGCCTAATATATAAGAAAATGAGAAATATGCAATAATAATTCACAGAAAAAAATGGATTCCTTACCAATTAAGAAACTGACAGCCAGAAAAATCTTAGATCAAAGAAGAATTTTAAAAGTAAACTAGATAGAAATAATCAACACATCAAATCCCATAATGGCATAAATGTATGTATGATCTATGTAAAAATGACGTAATAAAAAAAACTAGATAGTGCTATTATATAGAGATAGAAAGTGATGAGATACCAAAATGTTTGTTCATAAAACTCTGCTCTAAAGAAAACAGCTTACAACTGAAAATATTTTTGATAGAAAGACAAAATATAAGAAATTGGGAGAGGTGCCAGAATAGAAGAGTAGCAGCACCACCCCGTGCTCTCAGGAGAGGACCCAGGTCTCCGACGCAGGTGTCACCCACGGAGGGGCCGTCTCGGAGGGACTGCTTTGTGAATCGTCACAGGAGACACTGGGGACGCCCAAAACGGGTGAAGAGGCTGAGTGAGTGGGAATCTGCTTGGATAGATCAGAAGGCAGTGGGGAAAGCACCTATAAGTGGGGAAGGGTCAAATGAGAGATCCCCGGGTACCCCACTCCCATGGTGGACACTGCCATGCTGGCTGCAAGGGCACCCCAAGACCCAGGCAGGTCCCCAACTGGTCAGAAAGCAGCTTGGAGACAGGGCAGCATTGCAGCATTGCATCAGAGAGGGGGCACAGCTGGGTCCTGCCAAATTCTGTCCCAGGTTGGCAACAGATGCGTATCTGGCTCTCAGCTCCAGAGTGCCCTGTCCGCATAGGGGATGAACCCACTGCAGCCACCTCTTTGCTGCCTCTGCGGGTCAGGAGGGAGCTGGGAGAGCAGGCGGTCTCTTGTGCAAAGCTACTGGGCCCAGGGGTCCTCCCAATAACCCTGGGATCCTCGCAGAGCACCCACGGCTCCTCAGCCTCTGCCACCATTGCCACAGTCCAACCTGCATGGAGGGCGAGCTCCAGCCACATTGGCGGCCTGTATACCACTTGGGCCTCCAGCTGTTGTGGCTCAGCCCTGCTGAAGGGGTCGATCTGCCACTAGCTGGAGTCCAGCAACCTGCCCGAGCAACAGCTGAAGACCTCAACCTGTCCACACAATAACCCCGACTTAAGTGTCATGCACACACATAAAAGCTATCCTTGGAGCAAAAGCATTTGTACCCCCTTAATATTTGGAAATTTAAAAAATCTCCATAGCAAATGAAATAACATGGTGACCATACAGCACACAGGATGGGAAAACATGTTTGAAACTACATCTTACAAAGAACTCCAACAAATCAGTAAGAAAAAAAGAAAGAGCCCCATCAAAAATGAGGCCAAGGACTTGGACAGAAGTTTTACAAAAGATAGACAAATGCCCAAGAAATATGGAAAAATGTTCGACATGACTAATTGTTAGGGAAATTCAAATTAAAACCACAATGAGATACCATCTTCCTGCTGTCAGATCGACATTACAGAAAAGTACTCAAACAACAGATGTTAGTGTGGCTGTACAGAGATAGGAACATTTTTCTGTACAGTGCTATTGGGACTGAAGATTGGCACAACCTCTATGGGAAAACAGTATGGAGTTTATTCAAAGAAATAAAAGTAGACCTACCATTTGATCCAGCTATCCCATTACTGGGCATCAACCCACAAGAAAAGAAGTCATTTTATCAAAAATACACCTGCACCTCAACTTATCACAGCACATATATGAAATGTACAGTAGAGTACTACTCAGCCATAAAAAGAAATGAAATAATGCCTTTTGCAGCAATTTGTTTGTAATGGGAGGCTATTATCCCAAGTCTCAGGAATGGAAAACCAAAAACCACAGATTCTCACTAATGAACGGATGCTAAGCAAAGTGTACCCTGAGGCAGAAAGTGATATAAAGAATATTGGAAACCAAGAAGGGATTTTACCCTATTGAGCAAAATGAACATTATTGAACATACAAAAAGCCTGATATAAGGCATCTATGTGGCAAAAACATTTTACCCCTTTGATATTTTGAAATAAATAAAAACAAATAAATTTCTCAGATGAAGAAATAAGAAGATAATAATATAGAACAAGTGATGTTATTAATAAAGATTAAAATGATATTATTTAATAGAAAACAAATAGTAAGAACAGTACGTCTAAAAGACTTTTTCTTGTAAACAATAATGAATGTTTTGAAAGCCTCAGTAATTTTTTAAAAGAATGGATAAAAATCAGACAATATAGGAAAGAGAAGAGCCCCCTACCCATAGGCCTGTGAGGGTTCACAGCGATTGTGAAGAGCATGTGAGTTCACCCAGAGGGGCTGCCTGAGCCCCGAGGAGGAGTGGTGGTCAGCAAGGTGAGGGGCCGACCCACACAAAGCTCCTTCCTTTCTCTACTTCATGCCTGTGTTGCTGCCCCACAATCAGCATAAACACAATACAGTGATTTCCTCATCTCTTCCCCTTCATTTCAATACTTTTCATCCTTAGATGAATCTCCTGAACTGTCTTCACTCCCCTCTTCTGCCCTTACAAGAAAGGAATAGGTTTTAATAACAGTTGTTACTCTTTAATGTTAGATCATTTTTATCATTGGTGTTATTTCTTGTCTGTTTAATATTTTTGTCTTCCTCAGTTAGTAGAGTTTTTTATTATCTCCTATGCTCCTTTATTGCCCCACATAATGAGGACACTTCCAGATCATTAAGTGTTTCGGCCTCTAGAGACCCCCCTACTCCCACCACTGTGAGCTGCAGGGGTGTGATGGCAATGTCCTCACCTGTGTGCCCACACATTCTCCCCGTGCCTTCCAAATACTGTACTGTGAGGATGTAATTTTCTTGGATCTAATCTTTCCATCTCAGCAGGTTACATCATTCTTCTGACTTTTAGCTTCCATTGGCATAAATGCAAAGTGTACCCTCAATCCAATATCAAGGATAACTTGATTTTTTTGTTTCAAAATTTACATTAATATCCACAGACTTTAAAAATCTTATCAAAATATGTATTACACTTCCTTCATATCAATCCAGCCTGTAATTTGTTGGTCTTTGTTATTTAGAGGGATTTTA
>CAUYRH010102738.1:0-25596 GCA_963574655.1 Perodicticus potto | reverse complement strand
CCCAGCTACTTGGGAGGCAGAGGCAGGAGACTCACTTGAGCCCAGGAATTGGAGGTTGCTGTGAGCTATGATGCCACAGCACTCTATCCAGGGTGACAGCTTGAGGCTATGTCTCAAAAAAAAAAGTATTCAAGAAGGTCTTCCTCACTTCTTGTCAAGACCTCAGCTGTCAACTGTTCCTCAAAGGTGCTGCCTGGATCACTAGGAAGGGCTCCAGGCAGCCTGCCACTTAGATGTGGCACCTCACTTGTGTGCTATAGTTCGCACTCTGACTCGCCCGTGTGCACAAGACAATCTTGTCTGTTAGAGGACAGGGCTGTCATGAGATACAAGTCCTCTTTCAGATCCACAGTAGCTTTTCTCCCTCCACAAGGAAAAGGAGCTCCTCTTGCTGGGATGGCAGAGAGAAGGGTCTGTGCCTGCCCTTTCCCATAGTGGTTTGATGGCTCGGTTTTCTGTAGAGCCTGGCTGCAGTGATGAGGGAAATGCAGCCGCCTTTCCAAGTGCTGTCCATTTGCATTGATATTTACATTCTTTGCCAAAGTGACATCATTACCATTGGCTTAGTATTTGCACCGCAGGGATGTGTTTTACATAATTTAAGACTTGGAAGTGATGATAATGTACTTCAGATGGGCAGTGGAGGCCATAGGGTACTGAATCCCATTCCCTTCCTCCTCAAGGACTTTAGCGCATGTGAGTCCCTAGTCCATATCCCTAAATCAGATTAACAGTACTGCCAATTGGCTGCCAACAATGTGTCTGGCACTGTGCTGGATATATCTCTCCATATTATTGTTTAGCCCTGTGACAATAGTACAAGGGCAGATACTTGTACCATTGTCCCCATTACACAGTTAGGAAATTGAGGGGCAGAAAAACTGGACTTATCAAGCAACCTTCTGTCCCCTTTTCAGTGCAAGCATAGTGCAATGTCTTAGCTTCCTGGTTTCCCCTCTCTGCACGGATCAATGCTTCTCATTATCTTTAACATCAGAACTCCAGGGCCAGGAAACCACAGCTCTCTAAGAGGTTAAGCAAATGCCATATGTTAAAAGAAAGAAGTAAGCAGTAAAATAGCTTATTGTATGTTTCTTTTCCAAAACACCAAAGAATAGAAAAAGTGGGAAAAGAAAGAAGCAGGGCAGGGCCAGGGAATGGGGCAGAGATGACAGAAATAAAAATTCAGAGGTAAGTATATACAGACAAATATAGACTTTATGTGTCCATGAATAATTCAGGATTCACACTGCACTGATGTGTTCAGACAGGAAGGGCAACTGGAGCTTTTAAAGGACAAAGACCTCTGACAATTCCTTGGGGGATCCTCAGGGCTATTTTCTTTTCCAATTATATATACACATATGCACATAATGTACACATACATGTGACAAATGTATACATACTTCCTATTGATCCAAAAAGCTCACACCCCAATAAATGTGCAAAGCTATTAGATTATATACTAGGAAATTCTATTTACAACTGCACAGATGTACTCTTTTTCAGGGAAGATGACTTGATGGTTTTCTGACTTTATTCCTTCTATCTAGTCCCAAACACAATGTCCCCCATTCTAAATATGCCTGACCAAACCCACCTCCCTGTCCATGCATCCCAGGTATTTCTGACATATTCACATTATTAATCTCTAAACACAGTGTACACTTCCTTGGCTCCTCTTCCTAAGAAGCTAAGTCATGCTGATAAAAATTGCAAACCTCTTTATTTGATCCAGAATTTATGGTATCTTACTGGATATACCTGGAGTCTCTATGTCAATAGCATTTGTCTAAATGAACTGATTATTTCCTTCTCCTGTGAGCCTCTTTCTTCTTCTGCTTAATTGATATTTGAGGCCCTTTATGGAGCTTTGGATTCCTGAAATTGAGTACAAAATATGTATGTGTGCATTGAATTTGATATCTTTTATCTGATTTTTCAAAAGAAGGTAAAAGCCTCCTATCTCAGTTACCAGATCTAACATTTCCACAGAATCATTCCCTTTTCTAGCCTACTCTTCTTACGGGCCTGATTCTGTCTGCTTTAATTCTACAGTAGTGACACAATCCCTGGCTAAATTTTTTCTGGGTAAAGGCAAAGGACAAATAAGGCAAGGGCCTTCACACCTCAACTTGGATTTGTCCTTTGATTTCTTTTGACAAATCCTTAGCTTTGCAGTCATCAAACACATTCACACTCCTGGTACTTAACAAAAATTTCCTTCATTAAGCAGCAACAGAAGTATATACATGACTTACTATTAGTCTTCTCCCACACTGGGGAAACAAACACCCCCCATATCTAAGTACCTGAGAGTGGAGTGAGGCACCCCATTACTAGAATGGGGTGTGTAAAATTTTAATTACAATGTAACCTTCTAAAAATAGTGTCACATAGCTCTAAACTAAATATGTGAACCCTAATGTTTTACACATCATTAGCTCTTATTAGAAATTTCTTCCTCGTATTGGGTAACAGCTGGCCTTTTGAGATTTAATTATGGATTCCATTTCTTCCCAGTATTGCTACACTGAACACAAATAATTCCTCCTTTAAAATTACATTCAGCACATGTATATATCCCTCATCAATCCTCTGACATCACTGCTAAGCCTTCTATCTGTTAGCAAGATATAGGTTCATCTACAAGATATAGGTTCTGGCTTGGTGCCCCTAGCTAAGTGGTTAGGGCGCCGGCCACATACAGCGAGGCTGACGGGTTCGCACCTGGCCCAGGCCTACTAAACAACAATGACAACTGCAACAACAACAACAGCAGGGCATTGTGGTGGGTACCTGCAGTCCCAGCTACTGAGGAGGCTGAGGCAAGAGAATCGCCTAAGCCCAGGAGTTGGAGGTTGCTGTGAGCTGTAATGCCACAGCACTCTATCAAGGGCAACATAGTGAGACTCTGTCTCAAAAAAAAAAAAAAAAAAAAAAAAAAAGGTACAGGTTCAAGATTCCTGTCTTCACATTTTCTTCTCCAGAATGCTTTCTAGTTTGTGAATACAGTGAAGTACCTAAATATTATACGTTTCATGTGATCTGACCAGTACTAAGTATAACATAGTTATTCACAATGTATATTTCTTTTCCAGCTGATGTTCCATGTTGAATTTGTGGTCAGATGAAATCCGTCAACCTTCTTTATATGGATTTCTGTCAAAACAAATCTTCCTTTAATAAATTGTGAGTATCTGTTGTTTTTTTTTTTTTAATGGAAGAAAATAGACTCTAGAATCAGGAAGAAATAAATTCTATTCTAGTCATAATATTTTCAAGCCCATGAACATGAGAAATTAATTTTTTATTTTCACCTTTCCAAAAAAAATTAATTCCTAGGATGAGTTCTCGAAAAGTTCTGAAAGACATAAAAGCCTGACATAGAGAAGGTATTCAAGATACATGAGTTCACTGTCTATTTTATGTATTGGTTCCAGATTATCAAAAACTTTTCGATGTGGGATCTGTGCCATCTGCAGATTTGGTCAAACGTGTGTTCAGCACCTTTCTGTAAGCTGCATAAATCAATAGAAAATGGGCCAGCATCAAGAGCAGAATTCAAGAGCCTCTAATCAGAATGCTGCCAAAGCCAAATGGAGTGATTTTGAAAGCTCCATGAATAAAATGTTGATTTGTTTATTTTTTCATGAGTCTGTTTCCTTAAGGAACCAGATAGGTTAATAGCTACTTAAGGAGAAAGGTGATGTCACATAATGTTGCTTAAAATCATGTATCGCACATAAGTTTTAGTAAAGCCTTGATTCACTAAAGAAAATTGTTCTATAACAGTACTACAAATTATTGTATATTGTCTGAATCTTTAAGATATCCCAGGCTACCTCTCAAATATCCACTAAAAAAATTCAACTGAATTCAAGGACGTAACTAAAAAGAAAACTTTCGTCCCAGGGTTCTAAATTCTATAATAAAGAGCAGAATGTCTTTACTTTAAGAAGTCTGCTCACTGAAATCCAAGTTGTTCAGAAAACAGAAAGTTCGCTAAGCCATAAATTGTACCACATGATGTGAGTTGCAAGATCTGGGAGGGAAAACAGTTTTTCCTTAGGACTGGTTTTGCAATCTAACAAACTCATTTTTTGCCTTCCTGGGAAAAGAAATGTATCAAACAGTATCTAACTGGACCTTAGCCATTTATAAATAACACTAAAGATAGAAATTCAAGAAACAGCATAGTTCAAAGACAGGGAAAAAACTGATATGAGGAGAAATAAAAAAAGACATGAAGACACGGAAAATTGCACTGGTATAAGGAACGCCATCAACGTAGGGGAAATCACAAAGTCACTCAGCTGTCATAATTGGATACAAAAGTATAAAAAATGCATTAATTCAACAAACATTCATTGAGTACCAACTAAACACTAAGTGTGATAGGTGCTGAGGGGGTTCAAAAGTAAATAAAGAAGTCATTCTTGACATTGAGCATCCGGTATAAGGAATGTTCTTTAAATAAATTAATCCTGTGAATGGTTTCAGTGTTGTGATTTATCCACATGTGACATTGTGTTGGTTTCCCCAGACACAGCCTTAAAGCTCTCCCAAGGAATGGTGGTTTCCCTTTCTTTGCCACCAAACCACATTTCAGTGTGGGCTCTTTTAATCTTTTAAATAGCTTCCCCACATAAATATTCTTTCTTTTTTCTACTAAAATGGAACATTGGCCCTTCATTTAGAACCATAGATAGCACACTTCGAATATGTCAGGCCTTGAAAAGAATTGTACCCAAATACCTGTCAAAGTTTACCCAAGGAAAAGTGCATGGAATAGGCACTATTTACATATCCATTATGCCTTGGGTTGGGCAGGAAGAATACAGAGCTGCATCATTGTAGGGATGTCATTTCACCTCTTCTGAACTTGGTAGACTCATTAACAATGCGGAGGCTGCAGCAGCAACCTAGGAGACCCTGGCCAGCTGTCACACTTTACACAAGCTGCAGAATAAAGTGAACACTCAGAGTAGAAAAGTGTCCACTGCTTATTTAGATTACTAATAGCATTTCCTGCAAGCAAGACTGAGCTTTGTATTTACTTGTGAGTATTTGCATGTTTAATGACCAGTGAGTTTTGCTTTTCTGAATAGCATTTCACAGACATGCTCTTTATTAAACATGGGAAATTGGAAAATGGTAGTAATTAATTAGACACCTAAGGGAAAACCACAGTTCTGTATGTGTTTGTCAGAGACCAGAATTTTACATTTTAATCTGAATTATTTGCTCATGTCTTCTCTAATGTTGTGGCTATGGCTATGATTTTATATTATTATCCAAGACTAGATGAATATATGTATTATGTTGGGTACAAAAAAATTAATTAATGAAAATGTCTTCTAGCCAGATATGCTTTTAAGCAAAATATGTACTTGGGCATCTCAAGGCAAATCCTAACTAGACATAGTCTTGCCAGATCGGTAAGAAAATCAGTGTCATGCATAAAGACACCCATGAACAGAGTTGGTCAAGAGAGAATGCAGTCAGGCAAGGTAATGGTCCTGCCAACACTTGATTATGAGGATGCCTTTCGAAATCCAAACCTGATTCGAGCTGTGACTGTTTGAGGCTACCTAAGAGCAACACACACGAGATCATTATATTGCTAATAATTATTCACAAAGACCAAAGTGTGTCTAGGACAGGCTCTCCACCACCAGTGGAATGGACTAGAAGACCACCTCTCACACCTCTGCACTCTGACTTACTGATTGCAACACAGATTTTCCTACTCATCCCATTACTCCAACTATCTTAAATTCCCTAAAACATCAGGTCTGCTTCCACTCAGAGTTTTTTTAACTGCTATTAAATGCTAATTGTTAATTTATTTTTCTTTCCAAAAGCTCTCCCAGAGCCTGAGTTTTTCTTCACTGAATCAGCTTGTCCTGAGGATACAGCTAAACCTGCCTTTGATCAGTGTTTAATCCTTCTGGATGCTCATGGGGGTGTAGTTTAGTATGTATGAGAAAGTAATTATAAAGGATGGAGAATGGAGGTGTTATGACTCCTGCTAGCACAAAAAGGGGCCAGTCAGCATTCTTGGTGCCGTCTATCTTCACAGAGAAGGAATCATACTAAGACACGTAAAACTTGAAAGTCTGGTAACACTTTCATTTAAATAAGGGAGTGTGGTTTGTAAGTCTAGTAGCTTTTATTCTGCTTATAATCGAGGCTCTTTCGGAAACAGAGCTGTGAGATAGATGGAAAACAAGGGCACATTCACTCTTCTGCCTCTAAGCCACTATAGGCAACAATATTATAGTGTATATTCCTGAGTAACTATAGGAAAACACATAGTATTACCTGAAAACCAAATAACTCTATACCTGGACCAAAAATAGAGCAATTAGAGAGAAAGAAATAGAACATTAATAGTCAACGATTAGGGTATAAACTCCAAAGAAGGAAAGTAATGCTCAGAGAGGCTGAAGATAACACAAATGAAAGTAATGAGGCAAGAAATTGAAAAAGAAAAACATTAATTTGAATATTATAATCTGCTCCCTGGTGGACAATTATAGCAATACACAAAAATAGTGATAGAAACCCAATAATGCTCAATGATTATTCAAAAGTGACCCCAAAGGATGTTCCACAGAAATAAAAGCAGCAAAGATGTCCACACTCAATGCTACTTCTAATTCCCTGGACTTACCAACAGGATCGTTCCTAATAAATCCCACATTACTCAGCAACGCTGCCTGGCTGCCTGAAACATGACAACAGCTTGAGACTGGCTTAAGGTCGACAATTGTTATTGCTTAGTTCTAGAAGCTTGGTGACAGTGCTAAATGGGAAAGAAATATTTTGGTCGCATTCCAAAGAGACTGTCACAACTTTTCTTATCTGTTGGACAAAGTAATCATTTTGGCATTGGGCGTAAGAGAAAAACAAACCATACACGCACTCTGTATTCTTTCTGGGGAAAAACCGAATTTCCAAATTGTCCATCTTCCTTCCCTAATTGCTTCTCCACCGGTGTTCTTCTCTGGTGCCTTCCTTCACCTTTTCTTTCTGCTTTTATTTCTGTGGAGCATCCTTTGGGGTCACTTTGGAATAATCATTGAGCATTATTGGGTGCCTGCCTCGTGGGCTTTTGCATTTGTGATAAGGAGCTCCCACTTTGGACTTGAAAGAAGACTTTGTTTTTTCAACTGTGGGCGAATTTACTACTCTTCACCCCTTGTTTTGGCTTTAATAATCTTGTGGATTACCCATTCTAACTGGAATTGAGGCTGTGAAAATCCTACACCGAAATTTTTTTCTGAAACTCTGATGAGATTAATATTCAAGCTGTAACACTGATTTGAAAACCTTTTACTCACATTCCCCCGACTAACTACAGCAGTAAAACTTTAAGTACCCACCCCCACGTAGGGATATTTATTCATAACACGTAGACATTTATTTACTACTATGCTAACACATTAAATATACACATTATAAAACATTCTACAATAGAAATAGATAAATAGAAGCAGAAATTATAAAAATTTCACTGTACACCACCCTCCAGTATATATATCCCCACCTTGGAGCAACTACTTCATATAGTGACTTTTCCTCAGTCTAACAGAGTGACACAGTTCTGTTGACAGGCCTTTTCCTTCCTGTTACGGGTTGAATTGTACCTTCTCCAAAACATACGAGGAAATCCTAAATCCTCATGTGGAAA
This sequence comes from Perodicticus potto, assembly GCA_963574655.1. Lineage (NCBI taxonomy): Eukaryota > Metazoa > Chordata > Mammalia > Primates > Lorisidae > Perodicticus > Perodicticus potto. The sequence continues at coordinate 17,897 of CAUYRH010102738.1, read as the reverse complement.
TAGGGTCATCATACATATAATCAGTTAAGAGGTGGTCATATTGTGAGTCTAATATGATAGATGTCTTTTTATGAAGAGGAGAAAATGAATGAACAGACATTTGAGATAAGAATGTCATGTGACAATAAGGCAGAGATCAAAGTCCTATATCCACAAACCAAACAATGCCAGATACTGCCCCCAAATCAAAGAAGCCAGGAAGAAGCAAGGGAAAGATCGTCCCCCAGGGCCTCCAGAGGAAGTGTGACCTTGCCAAAACCTCGATTTTGGTCTTTTCACCTCCAGAACCTGCATATTATAACAAATTTGTGTTGTGTTAAGCCACTCAGTTTGCCACTGTTATGTCATTCCTAGGAAACTAACACACTTCCTCTACAGGAAAACTTCTTAATTTTATCTTAACAATGGACAATCACACCCAATTCAGTAACTGGGGAAAGAGATGGAAAACAATGCGGGGAGAGAGGTTACATGATGATAATAGAACAGAGTTATCTGAGAAGCAGCGTCTGCATCTTTAAAATTATCAACATACTACCTGAAACAATAAAACAATAAAAAAATTATCAACATGCAAGGCCAATATTAACTCAGACACAACCAAATAGTTAGATCAATTATTCAATGTTAAAATACATCCGTAAGTAGATGGCAAAAAATCGCTGCTTCCAATAAAGCCCCTCCCGCCCCCCGCTGACCAGTTTATCCCTTCTTTTGCTTTCCAAGATTTAGCAGGTAAGGAGTCAATGTCTTTCTCAGCATGGGCCCCAAGACGGTCATTTTGACTGGTTCCCTGTCCTAGTGGTTCTTGCATATTTTTAATATCATCCCAGATGAAATAACTAACAAAGACTGGGTTTCCTGTTGGCTAAACAATCTTCACAGCCAAGATCCTTGAGGAAAGTAACAATGGAGTCCCTATTCCGTGAACATTCTCTTACTAAGTATCTGGCCAGATGTTTACTTTGTATTAAGGACAATGCATTTTTACAAGGTGTTGGAGACCAGAGAACGTTTGCATGGTACTCACAACAATGTAAATTAATTCAACATTTTTTTCCCAGAGTTCTTGGTCATGCTTTTGCCTTGGGAACACTGAGGATGGGAGATGAAAAGTAAAAGGAACTACACTTTCTATAAGATTCAGGAGTCACTCCTCCTAGCACTGAAGTCAGGTTAGAGATTTACATGGACCAGAGCAATGGATTCTGCCTAATGAACTTTGATAGCTAGTAATTTCAGTGCTATTTGCATGTGACATCATCTGGAAACGTATTTCTTATTTAACCATCTCTCCAAAGCGTCATATCCTTCTCTGCTTTTTTTCCCCAAGTAACAAATAATAGTCTGTATGAAGAAATAAAGCTTTGTGTAGCTTTGAAATGTCCTAAGTAAATTGTTTTCCAACGCATAACTTTCTTCTCTTGTAGCTCATTCTAGCTGAGCTAACACATGAATTGAGCTGCTAGGAATACATTCAGGCTTGCTTTCTTATATCTTTTTTTATATTAAAGGCCAGTAAAACCAGGAATATGATTAATCTGCTTAGCAATGAAAACTACATAACTTTTACCTGGTTTGGAGAAATACCTGATGTTATGTATTATAACATTACTCTGCATTTTTACTTGTTTTGTGTAAAGATCAAAGTATCTATGTGTATAGCTGATTTTATTTCGATTTTTAGTTGTTCACTTTTGGTGAAATTTGGAAGGGGTAGGGGTTTCCTTTTCTTTGTCATCAAACCGAATTTTAGTAAAGGTGCTTTTAATTTTTTTTATATAGTGTCATCATGGATATCTCTTTTCTTTTTTCTAATAAAGTGGATCATTGGATCTGTATTTAGAACAATATATAGTATACTCCAAACACTTCAAGCCTTGGGAGGAATTATTCCTAAACACCTATCAAAATTTACTGGAGGAAAAGAAAAATAACGACATTGTGATGAGGACTTGTGAGCTTTCACTATGTTTACCAAGCATGTTTTAAGACTTAATGGACTGAATGGTGCCATTACAATAATTCTGGTTGTAACCCATGATGGTTAGACAATGAAAATCAACAGCCCATCACAGGATAAGAGAAGTATAAGGAAGGAAATTAGATGCATTAAGATCACCTGAGATTTCCAACATAACTCATGGGCTGCCAAGTTTCAAAAGAGTCTGGGCTTAGTGGCAGCCAAGGAGGGGTTGGACCAGCCACGGGCATGCAAAAGCAGGCATCCTGGCAGAGGATTAGAACACTTTCCTGGGCTAATGAGAAATAAACACTTTCAACTGTCCCCAGTCAGTGTTCATTCTTAATCGTGTGCTCTCTACTCCCTTCCCAGAGATAATAGCTCTTTCCAGGCAAGATAAGAGACATACTTTTAATTGCGTTCTTCATCTAGCTTCCACTGATTCGCAGACCATTGCACAGGGCTTCCAATCTGGAATATCTACAGGGCATCCAGGAAAAGGGATAAGAAAGATACACAGACCTTGCTCCCAAAGCTATTAAAGATCACTTTTCTTAGCACTTATACACACTCGAAAAGTAGCTCATACAAATGTATCTGACTGTAGTCATAGTTTCTTTAGGAGAATGCCATATGGAAATTAAAACCTTTCTAGAGAATTCATTAAAAACCTTAAGGACCAGTATAACATCAAAGACTTTAAGGGATAGCATCTTAAGTCCTTCACTTGACATAGGCAGTCAAAAATGCATGCAACTAACTTTTTTTTTTTGTAGTTTTTGGCAGAGGCTGGGTTTGAACCCGCCACCTCTGGCATATGGAGCTGGTGCCCCAATCCTTTGAGCCACAGGCGCCGCCCCATGCAACTAACTTTTAAGACTGGCTGCACAGTAGCTTTGTGGACATGAGGTAAACAGAGTTTGAGGATGAAGAGATAAAACCTAAGTTCAGGTAAGAATGTCTATAAGAAATTCTCAAGAAATGCCAATGACAAAAATGTAGTATGGCCTGAATTATTTCTCACTAATATTCATATGTTGAAAGCCTAACCCTAGCACCTCACAACATGAGTGTACTTGGAGAAAGGGCCTTTAAAGAGATGATTAAGTTAAAATAAGCTCAGATGTGTGGGTCCCAACTAATTATTATGAAGATGAGGTGATTATATACAAGAAGAAGTGACTAGGGCACAGAGAGATACAGAAGAAAGAGCATGAGAAGACAGAGGAAGAAGACAGACATGTACGAATGAAAGGGAGATGTCTACCTTGACCTTAAATTTTTTCTAGAATCCAGAATTGTGATAAAATAAATGTTTATTGTTTAGGCCACTCACTCCTCTCTGGCACTTTACTAGGGAAATTCTAACAAACCCTAATACAGATGACCTGATTTGAAGAAGACTGCTGAAGAAAGAGAAAAGATGAAAAAATTAAATGAAGACTATAAACTGATCTATAAGTAGAATAAAATTAGGACCAGACATTGCTGGATGTGTTGAAGAACGAAGGCCTCCTATCAATAACCAGCACTAACTTGTGGGGCATGTGGGTGAACTTGGGATGTGCATCTGGCAGCCCTGTCAAACCTGCAAACGACTGCAGCCCAGGCTAATATTCTGCTTGCAACTTCATGAGATTCCCTGAGCCACCCAGATAGGCTGCTCCTGGATTCTTGACCCACATAAATGGAACAAGATAAAGTGTTCATTGTTTTAAGTTGCTAAGTTTTGGGGTAACTTGTAATAAACCAATAGATCACCCATACACTTATAAAATTATAATGAACTTGCAGATTTAGAAGACAAATAATCAAGGTGTAAGCCAAAAATATAATCAAATAGCTGAAGGTAGCATGAAGGTAGCAGAGTATTGTGGTTAAATCTCAAGCTCCAAAGTCATACTTATTAGATTCAAATTCCAGCTCTGTCTGTTTATCAAAATGAGAGCTAGGAAACTTCTTCAATCATTGTGAGACTCAGTTTTCTTATGAGGAAATTGGAATGATAATACTATGTAAGCATAAGAAATAAGAAATGAGGTTATTTCTAAGGCCTGGTGCATTGTGAACATTTGATAAATGGCGGCTAGCATAATGGGGGGGGCAAAAATGTATTATGAAAGAACTAAAAAAGTGGCATCAGAGTTGTTTGCCAAAATAAACTACTTTCTGGAAGTGGAAGGAACGGCCCCTGCCTATCCTTCCTCAAGTGACCCTTCTTAAGGAGACAGTTCTTAATAAGGGTCAGTGAAAAAAAGTTCACCCTTTCTGGAGACTAAAAAGGTTGTCAAGTTTAATGAAACCAATAATGGGGAAAACTAGAATCTGTTCATCAGCTACAATCACCCATGTGGTGAGTCCAGCTCTGCCCTAGTCGTGAAGTGTTAATGGAAGGTGCAGAAAAATGTCAAACAAGATGCTATCTTGCAGACCTGATGAGATTGCAATTTGCAGACAGCTGGGGCTTATCTCTAATGATGAACTAGGTGTCAGGGCTGAGAGGAAAGAAACCAGCTGCCTGGAGACCTTGGAAAGCTGGCAGCAAGGGCCAGGAACACCTCTCAAACTCTGTGCAGACTTAAATGCATTTTCAGGATTAGATAATGGTGTTAATGAACAGCCACTAAGAACAGCCAAGCAAACAAATAACCTTGTATTAAAATAATTGCACACATATAGGCGAGGGGTATATACGTCTACACCTGAATCTCTGCCAAAGCAGCTAGTATTACCTTCAAAGTTAAAGGCTCCTTACAGGTGAGTATCTATTTAAATGGCATTTGCCTTTAAATATAAAGACACACAGTTCTGTTGATGGTTGTGGAACAAGGTGCAGAATGTTGAGAGGGAGGCACATGGAAACGGCATTATAATGAAGCATAAAAAGAAAGAGTTGTCAAAATGAGGAGGCTTTAACAAGGAGGTGTATATTGTCTTTAGAGGGAATACACAGTCTAATGTGGCTGTGATATCTTGTTGTTCATCCCCCACCTATGGGGCCAAATAAAACAGAATCCATGTGTACCAATCACTGTGGGAAGAAATTCAGCTGACAAAGCGTCCCAGCTCCGAGATATGCTCAGAGAGTGTCTTACTCTCCAGAAACAGAGAACGTAGGGTTAACATACGATGCTCATTTCAATGATGGAATCACGTCTTGTCTACCCTGGTGGCTACTTTACACTTGAACACAACTGTTTTCTCATTTAATAAAAAGGATATTGTTTTTGGAATGTTTATAGATTTGAAGTAATACCTCCTCGATCTGTCTCACTGACAACAGGATTTCAATAGCATTCCACTTTCACCGCATCGTCTTCATTAAGATTGCATCTCATCTGAATGGGGAGCCACCTTAGGGATCCTTGAATGAAAGTTTGCATCCTTGGACAGATAGGAAAACTGAGTCTATGTAAGGTTAAGCTACTGGGTTGGTTGGGATTACAAGGCTAGTTGACATACTGTAGCCAGTGGGATCCTGAAAATAATCACGAAAATATGAGAAAGTTATTAGATGAAAAGGAACGCATTTAAAAAAGCTGGAGGAGCAGTTTTGAGTCTGGAGACAAAAACCTAGTCACCAAGGTCCCAAATCTCATTCTGCCCTGAGTGTCTTACTTTGACAAAGTCATTTACTTTCTTTCAGTTCCTTATCTTGAAAATGTGTTCCTGGCTTAGATATCCCCTAAGATCCCTCCCACCTGTAAAATGTCAGGGGACAAATGCTTCTTACTTCATTTTAACTTTGTGTTCGTCAACATGTTTCAAGTTCTAGGAAATTCTAGGTGCTGGAGAAATGACCTAAGAACCGAGCAGCTCGGATTGTGAAAATGTATGAAGATCACAGTGAAAATGTCAGCTTGGCACAGGACTTGGTATATTATTCTTTACCTGCAATTACAACAGCAATAGTAATAATGATGGCTGGCATTTATTAGCCCAATTACTAGCGCCAGGCATTATGAAGTCAGCATTGTTAAGCCAGGTGTTATTAAGCTAATATGGGCATAACAGCTCTTACATCGTCAGCCTATGGGTATAGAGTTAAAAAATATTATCCCCATTTTACAGATGAGGAACATGATGAAGAGCGTAGAAAAAGGAACTTGCCTAAGGCTACTTGCCTAACAAATGGCAGAGGTGGAAGTCAGTCTCAGACCTCTCCTGGAGCAGCACCACCGGCTTCCAGCAGCCTGCCAGGCTGAAAACCGTGGTCTGCGTTATGTTCCTATGGGGATGTGCTGTGCAGTTAATGAAGCTTTAGGGCCAGAGTTCCATGCACCTGTTTGCTTTTAGCACCAAAAGAAGGCACGTAAGTGTTAAATAAATGTTTGTTAAATGAATGGTGTTGACGGTATTAAAGTAAATGAAAACCGGTCTTGAAGAATCCCTGAGCAAAGTCAGTTACACCTCATAAGTGACCTTAAACTTGTTTGATTTGCAAATATAAATGAAACTTGAACTATTTCTTATAAATGCCTACAAAAAGAAAAACGGAACATAAGCTTAACCAATCAGAATCAGCCAACACACATGTAATTACGTAACTGGAAACTTTCCAGCAAGACAGACCAAATAAGGCAAATTTACAACCATAACCAATCAAATATTTTACTTCTGTATTCACCTTTGGAGGCTTATACTTTACACTTCTTCACTGGAGCCTCCATACCACTTCTGGTTTGAAAGTTACTGATTCATAAATCCCTGTTCAAATAAACACTGTAAGTGTGAATTCATACCTTACGGGCACAGTGCACAAATTCTGGGTGAAGGGCATGCTTATAACTTTGACGTCAATGTACAAAAGCAAAGCATATAACCAAAATGCAGGCACCCCCCATAATATTCTGAAATTTAAAAAAATAAAAGAAACTTTCAAATTTTTACTGTTCTCTACTTTGCCTTTTAACATGGGTCACTTTTTCACAGCTACTCATTAACATAGTAGGTTACAAGGTGATGGGTGGAGATGAAGAATTCTCCTCCCACCACGGCCTCTTAGATCAAGCCTCCCTTTTCTAGACAGTGCCTACCGAGTGGTAGAACTATTAAGTCTGTGCTTGGGAACTCTGGCGCTCATCCTGCTGCAGATGAACTGATGGGACCCTCAGCACATAACTATTTTGTCTTGGCATTTGCATTCCATGCTTTCCATTTCTCTCACCAAATGCAATTTATCTTATTCTCCTTTCATGGCATCACACTCCTCAGCTGGCGCATCTCCTTTGCTTATGTAGTTCTTGAGCGGGTGTCAAATAGGGTTAGTTTCAATGATAATTGTGAGAAGACCATCTGAACTCTAAGCATGAAGCAAATGTGAAAAGGCAACATTGTTGTTGCTGCCATGCCACCGCTGCTATGAACCACCATCCCTACTAGGGCTGTTACTACTACTATTCTCTAATGTCTGTATTATTACTAGGACAGTATAAACCCAAAGTGTGGAAATTTGCCCAGAACAGTTATAATTTCAAAAGCAGAGAATAGTATGCCAAATCCATCCCCCTATATTTTTCTAAATAAAAGTTACATCAGATACAGAAATGCCCACTCCTGAGCATATTGTCTGAGGTTGGTTTCCAATGATAGAGGCAGAGATCTTTCTGGCTTGAAAAGCTAAACATACTATCTGGCCCTTTGCAAAAAATAAGTTTGCCAGCTCCTGAGTGGTTTTTGCCTCTGTCTTATTACCACACCTAAAACACGGTAAATTATTCCAAAAGGGATGTGCATCGCTGTAGAGAAGAAAGCGCAAGAGACAGAGAAGCCCTTCCCGTTACTGCAGCACTCTAGTCCTGCCCTTGACCGATCCAGACCTCTGGACACAACCAGAGGGGCCAGAGGAGACCTTAGATTAGATGAAATTCTTCACTGCTTCATGATGTTTAGTTTTCTTCTTGTAACACTATTAGATCAGGGAACTGGTATTCTGTCCTGTCAAAGAAGAAGATCTAGACAGAAGCTGAACTCAAAATTCCTCAACAAAGGGTGGCGCCTATGGTTCATTGAGTAGGGTGCCGGCCCCATATGCTAGAGGTGGTGGGTTCAAACCCAGTGCCGACCAGAAACTGCAAAAAAAAAAAAAGCAAATTTTGGGTGGTGCCTATGGCTCATGGAGTAGGGTGTCGGCCCCATATACCGAAGGTGGCGGGTTCAAGCCCAGCCTTGGCAAACTGCAAAACAAAAATAGCCGCGCGTTGTGGTGGGCACCTGTAGTCCCAGCTACTCCGGAGGCTGAGGCAAGAGAATCACCTAAGCCCAGGAGCTGGAGGTTGCTGTGAGCTGTGTGATGCCACGGCACTCTACTGAGGGTGATAAAGTGAGACTCTGTCTCTACAAAAACAAAACAAAACAAAACAAAATTCCTCAACAAGTCTTTATAGTAGTCATTAAGAATATTCTTTATAACCCCCATCTCTGAAGAAATATGATAACATCGTAGGAGGGCATGGACATAGGAGGTTTGAATTCCTGCACTGCGATTGATAAGCTGTGTATTGTTGGGTAAGCTACGGAACTTCCCTGAGCCGAGTTTCCTGGGAATAGTGGTATCTCATACGGATTCTTATACGGGGTGACAGACACTGTAATATATGTAGAGCACCTGGCACCTAACAAGGGCTCAATAACATGGTAACTGCTACCATTATTATCACAACCCCCAGAATGGGACGTGTTAGACTGAAACACAAAGGAGCCTCAGAAATGGAGAGAAATACCCACTGCAGGTTGACGTTTGACAGGTTTGATTGTCAGAAGAAAAGGACATGTTTTCTCGCCGCTGCTCAGCAAACATTCCTAGAAGAAAAGAGCTCATAGCCAGAACTCTGGGAGGCTGAATATTAGATTAGCCTACTCATCTCAAGATTCCCCCAATCAGTTCAGGATCCTTTCTTTTACTTACCTCTCCACGATACATCTCAGTTCCTCCACTCTAAATTCAAATCCACAAAAGCATCCCTTAAACACACTCATATAGCTAATTCCAAGACTTCCGAAGAGTAGCCATGTAGTTTATCATACATGCACATGTACACCCCCCCCACAAAGACACACACAGATATCAATCCCATATTCTCTTCTTCAAGCCCAAATGATTTGTTTGACCCCTGCCTTAGAGAATCAGCTGCTGTCACCTCCAAGGGATGATGTGCAAGAGTTTGATTTGCAGCTAATAGAAAAATCTATTTCTTTCAGTTTCACTTCTGTCACACAAGGACCATCGTGTTCCCTACAGAAGTCTCCTTCTCCTTCTGCAATAACCGTTGAGATGACAGGGCTCAGCCAACAATCTGAGCAGCCTATGCTGACTGGCACCTATTAGTTTTATGACCGCGGGTTCAGAATGGCCTTGCAGAGTCTACAAGCTGTCTTAATGAAGACGGGTAAGACAGCTGCCAATGAAATCAAATTTCCCCTCTTCTTTCCTTTTCATCTTAAAGCCCATCAGACTTTCATCTCTGGCAACAAAACAGCTGCCGAGGCACACACTCGGGCACAGTCAATCATAGCAGACAGTTTGCACAGTTGTCTTTGGAAAGTGAACTTGGAACCTGGGCTTTGTTGCAATGATGACGCCCAGAGGAAAGGACTAAGTGGCTTCTCCATGTCTCCCTGAATAAGAAAAAGCAACAACACTAAACAGTGCGATGAATGTGATACAAGAGCAGTGAAAATTACACTGAAAAGTTACAACTATGACATCTGAAGAATTTGTAATTGTGTCCCTCCAAATAGGAATAGCAATTCTCTTGCAAGAGAAAAGGTAAGAGAACATTTTTTAGATAATTCAATATGGGGCCTAGTCGTAGCCCATCGCTAAGAAGTATGGTAACATGGTAGGAGGACACGGACTTAGGAGGTTTGTAATTCCTGCACTGCAATTGATAAGCCGTGGCAAAATCTGTACTTCCCAAATCTTTATATTTCTGTTAAGGTTCAACTCAGTTAGCACTTTGTGGTAAATTGTTTGCAAATGCAGTGAGACATCATCCCATCCCTGCATGCCTTTGTTATGTGATTTTCCTGTTCTTCTAAGCCCTGCAATCTATTTTCCCGTTCATTGAATATGGTCTGGCCCTGGGACTGACTTTGACCAGAAGAATGCGGTGAAAGCTTCTAAGATCTCAAGGGCGGCTGCTCTTGTTACTTCCTTCTCTCGGAACGCAGCTCTTAGGCCACCATATGAAGGAGCCTACCTTGCCAAGAAGATGAGGTCTCCCATGGAATAGAGATAACTATCCTACTTGACCCTCGCATACCTGCTGACTAACAGCCTGGATGACTCCCTCAGATGAATGAGTTAGACCATCCTGGACTATCATCGCCTGTCTATCTGCCAGATAACTGCAGCTGCCCGAGGGACCGTGCGAAACCATCAAAACTGCCTCATTGAGTTAAGCTAAATTGCTGTCTCACAGAATCATAAGCAAATAACATATTTGTTTAAACACAGCATTGGAGCTTTTGTTTGTTACGTAGCAAAAGCTAACTGAATTGCACTTTATCCATGAGGTCTTCTCAGTGAAAGCTGAACTTCTGATGAAATTAATTTCTAGCTACAGAAGGCCAGATGATCACATATTCTCAACCAGAAGCAGGAATAGAGACCACGGTTCTGTGATTGATGATCCCTCAGCTAAGTGAGGTATCTTAAAAAATGGGGAAAAAACCCACCACATATACCCACTATTAAATTGGGACTAACCTGTGAGTGCATGTGTCCAGAGAGGGAAGTAAAACTCAGTGGGAATCAAACAGAGGGCCGAGGGGAGGAGAGGGTGGGAGAAAACCTACCTAGCCCAGTACAGTCACCGCTATCTGGGTGACGGGCACATTTACAACCATGACTTAAGCATTACAAAAGTGATCCGGGTAACCAAAAACATTTGTACCCCCGTAATACTTTAAATAAATTTAAAAAATTAAAAAACAATGAGGAGTAAACCAATTAGCTTTCAACACTAACTTGAATAACTGCAATTCCATCTTTATTATCCAAAGTGGGCTTTGTGGCTTGTTTACATGTTCTGGAATCAGGAAGAAATGCCACAGAAATTAGCCTGTGGCTGGTCATCATCTCTTTACAAATCAGTTATAGTCCGTTTTTAGAAAATCTGATAGACACAAATACATTTAAGGTTGGTTATGTATAATAGGAAATTATCTGGTACTTTAGAAATAAAGGATTCATCCCTGGGAAAGGGGCATCTTAAATACAGGGAACCCATTAAAAAAAAATGGTGATGCCTATAGCTCAGTGGGTAGGGCACCGGCTAGTGGGTTAAACCCCAGCCTGGGCCAGCTAAAACAACAATGACAACTACAACAAGAAAAATAGCCAGGCTTTGTGGTGGGCGCCTGTAGTCCCAGCTACTTGGGAGGCTGAGGCAAGAGAATCACTTAAGCCCAAGAGTTAGAGGTTGCTGTGAGTGGTGACGCCACAGCACTCTACTGAGGGTGACAGCTGGAGACTCTAACTCAAAAAAAAAAAAAAAAAAAAAAAAAACAGAAATGAAGACAAATGTCTCTAAACTAAAAACTGCATTGACTGGGCTATGTAACTGAATTTACAAAGAAAAGCTATAATTAAGTGGCCATCTTTGAGAAACAATCCTTTCCTACACAGGAGAATGATGTTTCACATAGAACAGCACTTTACAAGTTGTGAAGCATGATATAAATGAAAAGGGCTATGTTTATTTACACCTTTGTTACTGTTTTTGATACTGATCGCCACTCATTTGAAATGATCCTGGTGCCACGACTCCAGTGCTGGTTTGGGACAAAGTCACACCTGTGGAGATTCTGACCCCCACTTGGAAATGGCCCCCCTATCCATCTCTAATTTTCCATTCTCAATGTTACCACCCTGTCTTTATTAACTTTCCCTTTGATGACTTTGGAAATCAGCTACTTTGTCCTTCCTAATTCAGCCTCTTGTCACTGCAATTCAGCCTACATGGCATTGCCAGAATTTTTTTTTTAATTCATCGTATTTATTCAGGCAACATTGGATGAATACTCGTTTGTGGCATCCCCAGAGATTGTGCTCGGAAGAGTCAGACAAAATATAGGCTGCCCTATTAAAGGTGAATTTCTGATAAATAACAGTTTTTGATAGAGAACTATAGAACAAACATCATAAGAGACATACTTACACTTAAAGAAAATAGGTTGTTTATCTAAATGACAAATTTAATTAGGTGTCTTCCATTTTTATTTGCTAAATCTGGCAACCCAATCTGATATCAATGGAGTCACTTAGGAAATACATGGGTTTTTTGTTTGTTTGTTTGTTTGAGACAAGAGTTTCATTTTCCCTACCCTAGGTACAGTGCCATGGCATCATCTCATAGCTCACAGTAATATTAGACTCCTGGGCTCAAGTGATCCTCTTGCCACAGTCAGTCTCCCAAGTAGCTGGGACAACAGAGGCCACCACAATACCCAGCTATTTTTTTTCTATTTTTAGTTACGATGGGGTCTTACTCTTGCTCAGGCTAATCTAGACCCACTGAGCTCAGGGGATCTACCTGCCTCAACTTCCTAAAGTGCTAGGATTAGAGGTGCAAGCCACAGTGCCTGAACAGGAAAACAGATATTAAACAAAAGACCTCATGACCAGATATAAAACAGAAATTGTGGAAGGTGAAAGAGGGGAAAGTTCCAGAAGGTTATGAGAACCTATATTCTGGGAATTTTAATTTCTCAAAGAAGTGGAAGGGGGACTTCGTAAAGCAAAGACCTTAGGGTTAAGTAGGTGTCATCCAGTGGAAGAGGTGAGGAAATTGTTTAAATGGGATGAATAAGAGTGTAGGGAGAAGGCTAGGGGACTGGAACAGACACCGCAGAAGGGTCTGTGGGTGATGGGGCCAAATGTGCTAGTAATGCCAGACCAGTCAAACACCCGTAGGCCACATTAAACAGTTTTATCTTCATGTGAAGGGCAACCGAAACCCCGGAAGAAAGAAGTTTCTGGTTGATTGTTTCTTTGCTTTTGTTTTGTTTGGTAAGTAAGGGAGTTACAATACCAGTTTCACATTTTGAGAAGATACAAGCACCCTCCTGTAAGATTTATGCTTCAGCTCCTCAGCCTTGAACCTCTTCCCCTCTTGTGATAATTATAAAATAATTGCAAATGATCACAAGGAATATATCACAAAATGTTTACAGCACTGCTTGGTAAACTGCACAATGCCAAAGACATCGCCTGTAATTATAATTATTATTCGGTGTTTTACAACAGATAGACTGAACCTTCTCTGCCAGCCCTTCTCACAATATTCTCCTATGTGCCCATCACTCAGCAAACTGGGTCACAGATCCCTGAACATCTGATTATTTCCTGAGCATATTCCACCTTATCTCCAGAATGCCATGGAAATCATTCTTCAAAACATGATATAAAGTTTTATTTCTCCCTAAAGGACTTTTTAATGACTTAATTGGTCATGATCTCTTTTTCCTCTAAGTCCTCACGGCAGTTTCTACTCAGCTTAGGATGCCTACCACACTAAATCATGAGTTAAAATGCTTTACGCTCTTAATTCTTCAACACACTCACTAGATTCTTCAATGAGTGTCATCAACTACCTTTTACAAAAGAAGAGCTACGTCACCCAATCAAAATATAGAAATGAATGACTGAGTGTCATTTCTTAACTTTACCCTCTGGTTTTTCTCATCAGAGTCTAGTAAGAAAAATAATCACCATCAAAAAAAAAAAAAAAAAAAAAAAAAAAGAATCGTCTCTTCCACCAAGGCATGAACTGCTTATAGGCAGGCCCCAAATCTTACTCATACTTAACTACCTATCATTCAGGGCAGTACCTAGAAAATAATAGAATCTATTAAAATAATAATAGATTGCTTAATAATTGTAATTATTCAATGAAAAAAATGCTATGGAGCAAAAAACACAGAAGGCCGATAAACTCACTGTGCAGACAAGAAATAGGGCAAACTTAGCAGATTAGATACTCCGAAGTGAGCTATAAAGTGAGGGATTAGCAGAAGTCTACCGGAGAGGAGAGATTCTCAACCAGGGGAGCAGTAGAAGCTAACATTATAGAGTTTTTAAAGAGCCTCCTGAATATTGAGGTTAAAATGCTGGTTAAGAAGCATACAGGGGGATATGCCAATTATCTATCTATCTATGCCAATTATCTGTCCATCCCTTCATTCAGCAAATGTTTACAGAAACTTGCTGTCTGCCGATCAGTATTTCAGGCCTTAGGATACAGCTGTGAGGAAGATGGACAAGGTCTCTGATCTCACAGTTTCTATTCCAGTGGGTTGATGGAATCCATGCACGCATAAGGAGCTGTCACAGATATTCAGACCATGATGAAAAGAAAACAAGGCTATATGTTGGAGTGAGACTCCAAGGAGTACTTTTTAGACTATGTCATTAAGGAAGGGCTCTAGAGGAAAGGACATCAAAATTGAAGCCTGCTGTTATGATCAGAAGGAGTGGCATGGGACAATGTGGGTGAAGACATTCTAGAGAGAAGGAACTGATCATGTAAAGGCTGTTTGGCGGGAAGACCAAGGTAGCTAAAGACTATGTTAGGAGATAAAGCTGGAGATAAGCAGGGGCCAGAACGCGATGCTAAGGGGCCTTGTTCTGGGTACAGAGGGAATGCCACAACCTGACTGGACTTCATGCTGTGGGCCGTAAGAAACCCATGGGGTGGCATGATCACTTCCAATGCCTGGCTCCAGAGCTGGGGGGAATGTGTGCTTTAGGGGCAAATGAAAGCTGAGGAAGGTCTATTAAGGGAGGTTGTTGCAACTATCTGAGTGACATGGTTGCCCCTGCTGTAGGGATGGAAATGATAGATCTAAGTAAGAATCACTCTTAAGAATCCGTAACCACTCTGTAAGCTTTTGAGGGCCAAGACCATGTTGCATTTTCCACTGCAGTGCCCTGCACTGCTGATTGTAAGTACCCAGTAATTAGGTACGCATTTCTTCTGCAGACACTCTTCTCTTTACTCCCCTTCTTATACTGAAAGTCCCAGGAATGCTACAGAAGATACAAGGTCACACAGAGTGATCTAGTGGGCAGAAGCTGTGCATCGGTTTCTTCTGCTCCATTACTTAACGCTCAAATGACTTAGGTCAAGTCATTTATGCTTCTATGATTTTGATTCCATCAGCCGAAAATATGGAACAAACAACAATCATACCACTCGTCCTCCTACTGTACAGGGCTGTACAGGGCTGTGCTGAGGATCAAAAAAGATCATGAGTTTCCCTGAGACACCATAAAGCATTCTACAAACAGCAGTAGTTTTAGAGGGATATATCCCCCTGACATCAACCACACAGGGAAACTGGCCATAACTTTGAATACTAATTTCAGGTGTAGTGTCTCACGGAATGAATTGAGAACATATTACGCCTTCCTATACAAGAGTACAATTGCCCCAATTACACACTATGTATTTGCCAAATCATTAATTTAAAGCAGTTATTGAGCACCTAATGTGTACTAGAAAATGTGCTATCAAGGGGAATTAAACACGAAATAGTCACAGGAAAACCGCCTGTCTCACCTTCCAGTGTCAAGCTCCTAAGCTGCAGCATGGGACCGTCAGATGTTTCCTTTCTATGGACAGATTGTCTACTTTCCTTTTCATGACAAACTATCTTCAGTCCAGAGCTCCTGGGTAGTTAATGGCATCTTATGAAGATCCTTAAAACTCTCCTCTCATTTAACTCTTGATTAAAAAGAAAGCTAGCACAGGATCTAAGCCCTTGAACGATTTACACTTCAATTTAATTTCTCCCTTTCTCTTCCCGTTCACTGGATAAAACCTTCCATGTAATTAGGCTCAGAAGCTCCCATCAAACAGTTTGATTGAACTGCAGCATGTTGAGTTTCCCTCCCAGGCTGCTGGGGCAGAGAGAAAGCAGGGGACCCTATGGGGAGCGCACACCAGAGAAGGGCTGGGAGCTGTGCTGGGGGCAACTACGGGGAACAGCGCAAGTGTTTGGAGTGTCTGGGTTGCCGTGCTGCTCTCTGCAGCTCCCATGCTGATTTGTTATTCAAGTTGTGCTGGAGATGATCCCAGTCTCCCAGTCCACAGCAAAACAATGACACCTGGAAAGCCTGAGAACTAATGTCATCGTGCTGGAGAAAGAGGACTAAACAGAGAATCTGAAAATTTGTAAGTCAGCCTTAACGTATCCCTCATTTGAAAAGTGTGGTTTGGGAACAATTCTAAAACTCCTGGTCTACTACTAGTTTTTTTTTCACGTGAAAAATAATATGATTGGAAAAGATCTCTAAGGACCACTTGCAGGTTGAGCATTTGATGATTCTTCAAATGTACAGCAGGTTGTAAGTTCAGTGGACATTCTTCATCAGAACATTACGAAGGGAAGAGGGGTATCACTCCAGGCTGTGATGAGCTTGTGGGTCTATTTCTGAGTTACAGATATGGAGTTACACTGTGAAGGGAAATAAAGCAGCGCTATCTCAGAACTGTCTGAAAGAGAGTTTGGGGGGGCTGTTTGTTTGCTTTGAGAGAGTCTCAGCCTGTCACCCTGGGTAGAGTACCATGGCGTCACAGCTCACAGCAACCTCAAACTCCTGGGCTCAAGTGATCCTCTTGTCTCAGCCTCCCAAATAGCTGGGACTAGAGGTGACTGACACGACACCTGGCTAGTTTTTCTATTTTTTTACTAGAGATGGGGTCTGGTTCTTGTACAGGTTGGAGCTCCTAAACTCAAGCTATCTGCTCGGTTCAGCCTCCTAGAGTGCTAGGATTGATTACAGGTGTGAGTCACTACAAAGAAAGTTTTAAACAGTATCTATTCAAATATGTCTTTAATAGTGGGATCTCAATACAGACACACAAAATGGCTATCTGGTGTGGGAAAAGCAAGAAAAAGACTTATCACCTATACAGGGATTGGCCACAGAGGCCAGGGCTCTAGCCTCACATTCCTATTTCATATAAAAGCTGTCCTCCTCTGAGATAATTATTGACGGGTTGACATGCGCCCAGTGGCAACACTGTACTGATAAAAAGGACACCGTGGCAGTAAGAAGTAGGCGCTGAGACACCCCTACACTTGTAAAGCACAGCAGGCTTAGTCAGATCTTTACATGACAGGTAGGACCTTACTGAGATGCTACTAAGGCCTTTATGCTACACTGTTGGTTTTCTTGGTTTGCTTTTTTCTGGCTCGTACATTCACCTACATACATATGTAAACACAAATACTCCCTCACATCAAAAACATGCCATTATCCTTGAAATATCCATTTCATTAATTTCACCAATGTAATTAATGAACTTCTGCCATATGTGGGAAGGACCAAGAATAAAAGTAGATTCAAGGTGACCTCATAAGGTTAGAGAGGTATTCCAGAAATCATCAGAATTTGGCCTATCATCGCTTCTCGGCCTTTTGGCTAAGATCAAGTGTAGAATTTGGCCTCTCAGCTTTCATAGAAAGATGACCACTGAACAGGGGCAGACGAAGGTGGCAGACCACCTCAAGGTCATTACTGACAATTCCCTCCCTTGCGGATGAGAAAGCCAAAACCAGGAAGAGTTGGTTGGTTGTCTAAAATTATAGGTTGAGGAAAAAGCCTATAGTTCTTTTTTTTTTTTTGAATACATGTATTTTATTATTCTTCATTACATTATTTCCCCACCCAGCACCCCCCCAGTGGTAAGACAGAATTTATTTACAGAAAAGAATACAGAAAACACTAAAGCTCCTGGTAGAGGGAGAGAATTCAAGTGGGGAGAGAGAAGCACTTTCCGTTCCTCTCCCGGTCTTTCCCCGTCTCCTCCTTTAGGCCTTTAGCCTCAGGGTATATATAGGTGTATGGGTTCCTTGGCCAGGAAACGAATGAATACAGTCCCTTCCGCCGGGGGCAAGGTGAATGAGTGTATCAATGAATGGA